>MKEJ01044219.1:0-11164 GCA_001753735.1 Embelia ribes | reverse complement strand
CTGCTCCTTCCTTAATTCTTTTATGGCAGCCATCCTGGTCCCATCTTACAAATATAAGTTCTTATGGACCAAAGGATAGCTGGATTACTCTCCCCTAGTTGCGCGAAATAGCTTTTGAGTTGCGTGTAGATCCAACTTGGCCACCTTTTGCAATATTTATGTTCGCTCAAAATATTGTTTTGATTGCCATGCCATATTAAAAATTATTCAATAAAGATATCTTCAATAAACCATTACTCATCATTTTATAACCTAAACTAAAGCCTTTCTTTATAATCACAAAAAGTACAATTTAGTTCATTTCCCTCGTAATAAGTTGTCTTTCTTTCAGATTTTCTGCTATATGTTTCTTATATTGATAGTAATCCAATTTCAGGTGTTCCCTAAGATCAAAGATTCCATTCAGGTATGAACGTTTCTCAAACCTCGAAAATCAATTGGTAGTGTTTCCAAGAGTGGAAACAAGGGCTCCTTATTAGCTGTTTGCAGAATATTGTTTTAGGAACTCTGCTTGAGCTCTATTCATTTTGTAAATAGGCAGAGCTAGAGATTTTTACATGATAATCTATCTATTCATTAAAAGCTCGGCTTGAGCCCTATTTGAGTAGTTATAGAGACTTGCAAGGGAGCTGAGCCGGGGCCAAACAAAATCTGGGTCGGCTCTGCTCGTTAAACAGCTGCTAGACCGCTGTGCTATACATCAATGAATAAATTTATATTCTCAAACTCTTCCTGAACGTGCACTTGCAGGGTGGGGTTATGCTATTTATTAGTTCTTACTTGGAATTTGTTCGACTACGGTCTTTTTTGAAATCTCAAAACGCATCCTTTTGTCAACTTGATGAGTAAGAAAAACCTTTCTTTCTTGCTTTTGTTTTTGAGTTGGATTTTTTTCTATTTGATTCTAACATTAACCACCCACTTTTGGGAACTAATTCTGTTGCTTCGCTACGAATTCAGGTACAAAAATAACCGAGACATTTCTCGTGCACGGAATTGGTTTTTCGAGGGGAAGCGGAAGATTATGCTTCTCACTGAGAGATCTCATTTCTTTCACAGATTTAAGGTTGTGAATTTTTTTGTTTTAATTCAAATGTATTCACATAACTTCGCTTTACTGAAGTTCATTACAAAAGTGTGTCCTTTGTCATCTATGCTAAGAGAGTTGCAAGCTACCATCTCAGCATAAACTTGCAAGCTAACATCTCACCTTAAAGCTCATGTTGCTAGCGAGATGTGAATTTATTATTTATTACCTTCAAAACACCCCTCACTTGTAGTCATTTTTTAGCCTAACAAGTGCTACTCAATTTTTTATCGGGTAGTGATGATACTTGAACCCATGACCTTAGACTGCTCTCTGTTAGCGATTAGACTTGAACCAAGGGCCTTAAATCTTCTTTGATACCATGTTAAGGGAAGTTTAAGCTGTAGGAAGAGTCACATTTATTAATTATTATCTTCAACACTCAGCAAGTCTTTTAGTATGACAAGAAATTGCAATAGTTTCATACGTACCCAAAACTAAGAAATGGATATCACATCTAGCTCGTATAAGAGGATTTTGTATATTTTCTACACTTTAGGTATTTAAAACAAACTTTTTGTTGATACATGTACTCATACTTGTGTTTCTTAAATTTCTTCAGATTCGTGGCGTTCAGAAGTTAATAATTTATTCTCTTCCGGAGAGAAAGGAGTTTTACCCTGAGGTAAAGTTTGAAATATGCGGAAGCATTTTGTTATTCTTTTATGCACTCAGATAAGTGAAAATTGTTTAATTGTTTCCTGCAGATTGTTAATATGCTTGAAGGGTCTCGTGGCTTGTCCTGCAGTATACTATTTAGTCAGTTTGATGAGCTCCGGGTAATTTTCTATACTTCGTGTGCAATAGATGTAATATCAATCACATGCTTATCAGGATTATAGTATTTGTATGATCTGTATAGGCTATAGATGTGGACTTGATAAAGACAAGTTTCTGAGATATTAGTAGTTGTTTTAGTTGCCTACTTATATTTGCTTTGATTCAAGTCTCGGGAGTATTTTTTGACGGCATTCTCAATTTTGTTTAATAACTAGCTGGAGAGAATTGTCGGAGCTGGGAACGCAAAAAAGATGATAAAGTCTAGGAAGAAGACGTTTATTTTTTGTTAAGGACGGTGCTCAAGTTGAAATCTGCTGCTACTTGATCTCCATCATCAAGTTGAAAGCTGCGGCTTCAAAAGTATATTATCTTGTGTTTACGAGCTATTAGCTTTTGAGGGATTTTCTTTTTGAAATTTTATGTTATTGAGTTAAAGATAGATTATTTAATTAATTCAATGCGGTGGGTTCTATTTTTCTTTTTTTTTGGTTTCTATGTTTGTTCTTTTGGTTTTATAAATGGTGTTGCAACAAGTTTTGTGGCAATCAATTTAGTGCCTAGCTTTTCTAGGAAAAGTATTACTATAATTTAATGAGTATTTGGGTAACAATTCGGTGGTGTATGTAATGCTGTATCCTAACTTTTGTTCAATTTTCAATTTCTATCAAACACACATATAATATTGATAAGTATTATTTGAAAGTATATTTTTTCACATTTAACAAAAAAATATATTTATGTGCTTTTATGATATAAGTAAGCCCATTGTCTCATGATTACAGTCCCTTCATCATTATAACTATTGAGTATATGAATGGTTTGTTGTCTCCCTCCCCCTCCTATTCAAGCAGTGGTACTGTCACTTTTTTTGTTTTATCCCGTTTCAAATGGAAACAGTTACAAGTACGGGTGTTGAAAATTGCATCTGTGATATGTCGAGGCAAGCTTATTTAATGAAAAAAATTTAGGTGCTGTTTGGTTGACATTCCTCTTTTAGTTTTTTGTTTCCAAATGCAAAAAATTTGTTTGGGGAAGAGTTTTTATTTTCAATTTCTAAAAACTTAGTTCTTATTTTAGAACAAATGAAGGAAGCTGACTTTTATTGCCTCCAAAATTTTTGCACAAAAGTCTATAAAGCGTTTGGGTCCACCTCTTTTAGGGGTTTTTGGCATTTGCCACAGTTAATGGTAAAAAACTGTTAAAATTCTTTAATAATTCGTTATTATTAATGGTAAAAATGAAAATTTTAATTTGTACATTTTGTCACTAGTAATAGTGAATTACTAAGAATTTACTCATAAACTGCTACTAGCACTAGCAAATTATTGCTATTTCTCTTAATATAATTTATCAATTTATTATGGCAGTGGGAAAAGAGCGTTTAGAGATTTGAACATTTAACTCACATTATTCGCCAATTACAGTGGCGAATTGCATAGAATATATTTCACTAATATTAATGGCAAAATGTAGAAACATCATCCATCAATATTAATAGCAAATTATTAAAAAAATTTAACAGTAACTTGCCAATTGTAATGGTGAATTACATCATATAGACCATATTGGTTATTTATGGCATAGGTATACCAAATTAGTAATATTGGGACCCAACTGTACTGTATGAGTAAAAAATTCACCTCCCTTCTTTTCGTAATAGGGGTGGTCACGAGCCAAATCGAGCCGAGCTGAACTTTAGAGTGCTCAAGCTCGGCTTGTCAATAAAAACTCCTGGCTCGAGCTCAGTTCCACTTATTAGCATTCGAGCAAAACTCGAGCCGAAGTCAAATAGTTCCGAGCAGCTCATGAATCATGTGATTCGTAACAATCTTACATATTTTAAGTTCCTTATAGATTTTTCTTTAGATTTTCATCTATTTTTATGCAAAATTTCGCAAACAACATATTTAATTCCGAAAGTATTA
This sequence comes from Embelia ribes, assembly GCA_001753735.1. Taxonomy (NCBI): domain Eukaryota; kingdom Viridiplantae; phylum Streptophyta; class Magnoliopsida; order Ericales; family Primulaceae; genus Embelia; species Embelia ribes. The sequence goes on along the minus strand of MKEJ01044219.1, from coordinate 7,372 downwards.
TATGCTAATAAAATTTTGATAATTTTGGGGTCAATTTTAAATACGAAATGATTAAAATATTTATGATAATTTATTGATGATAGAAATTAATAGAGGCAAAATGAATTTTAATGAGACATTTTAATATTTCTTTTAGATAAATTTTATTTATTTTATTAATCACATGAAATATACATATATATATATATATATAAATATGTATAATACTATATATTGTACTTATTTCGAGTGCTCGAGCTTGGCTCGCTAAAACTATCGAGCTCAAAATTAAGCTCGAGCTCGGCTCATTTACTCTCGAGCTGAACTCGAGCCGAGTATTTATTGAGCCGAACTCAAGCAGCTCACGAGCAGCTCGCCTCATTGTCTGCCCTAGTTCCCAAGTCTATCACATTCCTATTCTTTTAAGCGTTGGGTAGACAACCCCCAACCCAAACCAATCCAATCCAATATTCATTTTATATATTTTTTTAACTATTCTTCTTTATTTTATAAAAAGCAATGGGCAATTTTATTTGTAGCACCATTTTTGCTTCTTGCACCACTTTACTTCTTGCATCGTGCATTCATTTTATTTTTATGCACCACAAAATAAGTGGGTATTATTTCTGTTCTATTAACACTAGTCAAGTTACTTTTCACATCAACCTATTCAATATATCATTTTCTTCGACATCATCTTCTTCATCTTCAACCTTTTTCATATCTTAATTTTCACCATTTCATATTTATCATCTCTTCTTAACAAACCTACTAAATCCACAAAACCCGTTTTCTATCTCTCGCTAAATTTCACAAAACCACACACACAAAAAAGAGTATTTATTATTAGTAGAGACATTTGTAACACATTAGAACATATTGAAAGAACAGACATATTGCTTGACATTTGCCCATGTGCGGTCAACATGGACGAATGTCAACTACACATTCATCCCCCGGTATGCGAATGTAGTGCCTTTAAATTCTGTTCAGGCAGAATGCGAAGGTATCACAGTCTGTTCCCACTGCATAATTTAATTCAATTACGAAACTGAAATAATATTAAAAATACGGAAATAAATGCGTACCTTATTGGAAGTGCAGAAACCTTTTCGTTTGAAATACGAAATTAGTTTGTATTTAATCTCGAATGATACCAAAATTTAACCTTATCTCCTTAAATCCAATTTGCTCGACACCGTTTGCTTTTGCCCTTTTTTAGCAATGGATTCCTAGGATGCAACGTCAGCTCTCTACATTTGAAAGGAAGCCGCAATTCAAACGTCTTGTCGAACATTTTGTGGAACGATACTTTCATAATTTGTTTTTCTAGCATATTGAGTACGAGTGTGTGCAAGATTAGAGTGTTTGTATGCTCTTATTTGGAATACTTTAATATTAGAAAAATAGCCTGCAATGCCACTTATTTATAGTTTTCAAAAGGTTGTTTCGAAAAGACACAATTCTTCATTGAAGGGGTGCAACTTGTAAAAGTTGCAGCTATTGGGGTAAACATGTAATTAATGGAAAGATGCAACTCTTGGGTTTTGGCTGAAAAAATAGTTAGTGGGAAAATTAATTTGGTTAAAAATAAAATTATAGTCCTCCAAAACACGAACCGATGCAACCTTTCGTCGTGTACTAGCCCAAAGGGCCGCCACCGCCAACCACTCATTTTGAGGTCAATTTACATTCCCACTATTCATAGTTTTAAGAATGTAAAAATATCATCTCGAGGCCTACAAGTACGGCTTTAATTTTTACTCAAGATCTTCAAGAAATATTGAGTGAAACCTATCCAAAACTTGCCTCAAAGATGGTACATTTCGTAAGTTGAAAAATTCATAAACATATGGATTTTTACATGGTTCTAAAAACCACAAACCCAACAATTCCCCATATGAATGAAATTGCCAAAATGCAATGTGCAACCTAAATACAATCGAGAGTACCATGGAAATTTGTTGCATCGGGAAAGGTGGCTTTCGCTTTGAACCTTCCGTAATGAAGTACTATCGGATATACTTGCCAACCGGTGGACGCGATGCCTTGAACAGTTAGATATTTTGTGTATACCAAGGCAACAATACTCATACAGTGCCTTCCCTACACTACTATTATGTTCTTTTATTGTGTTCGTTTTCGCCCTGGACACCCCTGGTAGTTTCTTCGAGTGCTTTAGATAATTAGCCCTTAATTCATTCTCATAGAAGCAACCCCTTCACATTCGATATAGATGATCTTTTATTAAGAGTATCATTCTATACCCCACTCAAACCAACGTGATATAAGCATCATTAAAAACTAAGCTTAGCCTTAACATGGTAGATGTTTATTACTTATTCACCATAGGAATGGGTTGTGACTCAATTTTCCAGGTGCTTTGGTCGATTCCCCCCACAATTCGGTTGTCCCGTTGAACCTGGAAATTGGGATTTCCAATTCTGGTTGGATTGCCATTATAGATGATAATCATTTTAATGGGCTTCAACCTCATTCCCTTCGATGAAATCTCAACTTGATCTCTTTTCAAGCCTTTAGTTAATGGGTTTACAAGATTATCCTTCGATTTCAAATAATCGATGGATATTACATCTTTTGCTAGTAATTCTCTTATGGATTTGTGTCGTCAATGTACATATCACGACTTCCCATTATGCACGCGGCTTTATAGCCTTACAATAGTTGATTGACTATCACAGTGTGGTTTTGGCCACATAGGAATATCCTCAAGGAAATCACAATGCCAATCTACTTCTTCAGCTACTAAATCTAGTACTATGAACTTGGCCTCCATAGTAAACCTTGCTATGCACTTTTGTTTTGAGGATTTCCATAATATAGTTGTACCTCCAATTATAAATATGTACATACTTGTGGGCTTTGTGTTATTGGAGTCTGAGATCCAATTCACATCAGTGTACCCTTCCACTACTGCTGGATAGCGCGTGTAGTGCAGTCCGTAGTTAGTTGAGTATCTTAGATACCTCAATACTCTAACTATCGCCTTCCAATGATCTTTACTTGGATTACTCGTATACCTACTCAGTTTACTCACTGAATATGCTATGTCCGGACGAGTGCAGTTCATTAGGTACATTAGACTGCCAATTATTCTGGAATATTCTAGTTGTTGTATACCAGTACCGAAATTCTTTTTCAGATACAGATTAATCTATTGGTGTACTAGTTATTACGTCCCTTCATTTATCATATTTGTCAAGTATTTATTTAACAAAATAAGTTTGAGAGAGAGCATAACCATTGGATGTCTTAGTAATTTTCATACCAAGTATCACATTAGTAATACCCAAAATCCTTTATATTGAAGTTATGCGACAACATTCTTTTGGTAGCCTTGATATTATCATTACTACCATTGATGATCATTTCATTTACATATAGCATACTATCACATAATATTTCTCATTATCCTTCATGTAGACGCATTTACCACACTCACTAATATGAAACCCGTTTGATACCATTACACGATCAAACTTTTCTTGCAACTGTTTAGGTGATTGTTTTAATCCATACAAGGACTTATCAAGTTTACACACCTTATTCTCTTTACCTGTAACCACAAATCCTTTGGGTTATTCCATGTAGATATCTTCCTCTATATCACCATTTAGGAAAGCCGTATTTACATTCATTTGTTGTATTTCAAGGCTATACAATGTTACAAAAGCAATGATCAATCAGATAGACGTTTTCCTAGAAACCGAAGCATAGATATCAAAATAATCGACCCCTTCCATTTGCCTTTAGCCTTTTACTACTAGTCTCGCTTTATATTTGTGGATTCAATTATCCGTTTTTATCTTCTTCTTGAAGATCTACTTGTGACCCAAAGGTTTACATCCCGGTGGAAGATCCACTATTTCCCAAGTATGATTATGCAATATCGACTATATTTCGCTATTTATAACTTATTTACAGAAAGGTACTTTTGTACTTGACATTGCTTCCTTAAATGTCACCTAGTCTTTTTCTAACAAATATGTTAGAGTGTCTAAACCGAATGAAGTTTCTTTCCTTACCCTCTTACTATGCCTAGGATTTCATCTCCTTCTTGAATTTTACTTGCCCCCACATTACCCCCACAAGATTGATTACTTGGCTCAATCCGAGGTAAAGCTTTATGAGGAAAAATCTCTTCGGAAAAAGAAGCATCCTTTGCCTTGATGCTAGTATTCTCATACAATTTAGAATTATCTAATTTATATACAAGAAAACAATAAGCATTACTATCTTGTGCATATCCAATGAATACTTAATATATGGTCTACGGTCCTATTCTAGTTGTTTTAGGAATTGGAATTGGTACCTTTGCAATACAACCCTAAACCCTTAAGAACTTATAGCTAGGCTATAGGCCTTTCCACAATTCCTATGGTATTTTCTCAAGCTTCTTTTGCGGTAGCCTATCCAACACATAATTTTAAGAAAACAAAGCTTCCCCCCGCAAGTTTTGGAGTAATTCCGAATTTATATAGATGGAATTCATCATTTCCTTCAAGGTCTTATCTTCCTTTTAGCTATGTCATTTTGCTTGGGAGAATAGGACGTTGTACAACTTTTAGCATATAATTGTGAAAACGATGACTCATATTCACTGCCTCTATCGCTTCTCAACATTTTTATCTTCTTGCCGAGTTGATTTTCAACTTCATTCTTATAATGAATGAATATTTCTATTGCTCGTCTTTAATTCTCACAAGTAAACATAAAAATATCTCGTACAATCATCAATAAAGGCAATTAAGTAACTTTTACCTCCTCTAGTTTGTATATACTTCAAGTCACACACACCCATATATACTAAACCTAAAGGTTCACTATTCCATTAAATTGAATGATATGAAGTTTTAACCAACTTAGCCTCTACACAAGTCTCACACTTGTATTTCTTATCAATATTAAACTTGGGTAATAGGTTAAGTGATATTAATTTCTGTAAGGATTTGTAATTCAAGTAGCCTAGTATACCACACTGTATATGAAATTACTCCAACGGATAAGCAAATGTAGTAACTTTATTAGTGTTTTGGTAATAGTCAATACATCAATTTTGTTAGCCTATTGGGTTGCAGTAATATCGTTAAACTTGGCCTTATTTGCCACAATCATCATATTCATCTTAAAATGATCATAAGATATGTAACCTCTACCTATATATAAAGCCTAAAGCTTTTCTTATTCAATATTGAATATGAAATCGAATTCTTCATATGAAGTACATCTGTTAATGTTAGTTCCTTCCCGGAGGTCATTTTAAACACCACATTCCCTTTACCTTCTACTTTGGAGGTTGCAAAAATTCCATATAGTAATGTTCTCAATCCACTGCTTTATAGGTTGTGAACATCCATTTGTTAGTGCAAATGTGACAATAGTACTTGTGTCCACCCATCATTCTAATGGGTTACTCCTGACCATATTTACCTCAGAGATGACCTCAATTCATGTCATCCATTTCTCCGCAGAGGCTTCCCAATTCAACAATTTCCATAAACATATTATTCCCCCAATTTAGAGCAATTATAGTAATCCTTGCCTCGATATCCTATTTTGCCATAAACATATTATTCCCCTCTAAACCTTTTGGTATCATTAGAGTCCCAGAAGCATTTCCACTTTCCATCTATTGATTTGTCGGTATTTTTGACTACATTGGCCTTTGTAATCATACCACTACCATTACTGCCTTTCCTTTCAGACTTGCAATTATCTTGCTTGACTATTAACATCCGAATGAGATATTCAAGACTCATCTCCTTGTGCTTGTACTTAAGGTGATTTTTGAAATCTTTCCATGAAGGTCGTAGTTTCTCAATCATTGTGGCCACTTAAAAAGCTTTACTAATGTGCATACTTTTAGTCCTTAGGCAAATCACAAGAGTCGGTAAATTGAGACTTTTACAAACTTTTAACAAAAATGACATTAATGGAACAAATAAATAATGCAATAAACAAATTAAATAGAGTTTAGAGAAGAAAAAATGCGAATACTATTTTTATAGTGGTTCAACCAAAAATCTCTCAATCTCCTACGTCCACTCTTTCAAGCTCCCACTTAAAGTTTCATTATCACAAAATGAATGATTACAACATCTTGATTCGCTTCCTGGGTGCTAATCACTCCATTTGTGACAACCTCTCAAGTTCTTGGAGTTCACCCTTACACAATCACAATTTGATAAAAATTGAAATTTTACAACTTTGCCTCACATATATAATTACAAAGATGAATAATACTCTTGAGAAGGCTAACATACTAGAATGATTGAAAATTAATCTTGGTGTGTCTTGATTTCTCTTCAATTGCTTAATATAAAAAAGTGGATCTTTAAGCTTGAATCTTATATGAATAATTTGGGGTGTAATTGTATAATGATTCTTGATGATAATTCCGCCATTTACTCTTCTGTTTATAGGTATTGATGGCCATTTAAATTAATCTAATCGTTATTAGTCCAATTTGGCACATTTAGCCTTCTTAAAAATCTGACCATTATACTTAAATTAAGTGTACTATAGACATCCTTACAACTAACTGTTGACAATCCAGACTAAGGGCACTCTGAATCTCTTGGTCTATCAACAAACCTCAAGTGACCTTTGACAGGGGCCTATTGACACCTCACTATACCTATCGATAGTCATCTTTAAAAAATTGAGTTCTGTATTTGCACTTTTTGTAGTTTTGTTTTGCACTTCATTTGTGTATCGTTTATGCTCAAAACTTAGTAAACATATCAATCTATAATAATTTGAGCATCAATCAAATTTTATTATCTATTTACTGCATCATTAAAATCATTTTCAAGTCATTTGGTTTAACAATGTCCCCCTTTTTTATTATAAAAACCTTTAAAAATGATGCATTCGATAATTGCTCCCCCTCAATAAATGCAATGGGTACGGGTTTTCAAAAGTGAACATTTTTGTACTTTTTGAAACATTTGTAAGCAATTTTCAAGAAAAGCAAGTTTTGAGAGACAACAAGTAATGCAATTATAAGTGTTCAACAAAAGTGAGTTTAAAAGTCTTGACAATTGGGGCACATTTAACCCAATGAAAGTGACAATAAGCATAACGGGTACTGTTAACCGAAAATGTGAAAAGCACTTTGCAAAGGGCACATTTAACCCAAAATGTGAGTAATCATAAGTGTAAGGGAAAATTTAATCTAAAATGTGTGAAAACAATTGTAAGAGCACATATAACCCTGAATGTGTGAAAATATAAGTGTAAGGGCACATTTAACCTACAATGAGCAAAAGAATAAGTAAAAATGGCACATTTAACCGAATATGAGCAAAATTATAATATGACAATGATAGCCAATCACAACATATTGCAATAAGTGTCGCGCCCCCAAATC
>MKEJ01044208.1:0-11715 GCA_001753735.1 Embelia ribes | reverse complement strand
AGATTTCACAAATTTTTAATTACTTATGCAAACAAAATAATTTACATGCATCATATACATTATATCATATATAATAAATTAAAAAGCGAAGTCTCCATATAGAATTCCGTCAAATGGCTCTCCGAAATATTACCATGTGTAAAAAAAAAAAATCATCTTTATAATTAATTGATTTAATAATAATACCAATATTGTTCAATGCAAACAGAGTGGGTTTTGCAGTTTAGGAAAATAATCTAAAATATTATTTATAATAATATTTTATTTCATTATATTCATTAATGTCATTAAAATTTCCTTTAAATACCATATAAATTTCTTACAATAACATATGTTCTTTAAAGACATTTCAATGGATTGAGGTTTCATTTTGCAATTGATTCAAATATTTAATATGTAAATAAAAAATGGTTATTATTATGAAAATAATCAACTAAAAAATTTAATGGTACATGGTCACCAAAATATCATATATACTTCGTTTAAACATATATAAATAAATAAATAATAAAAATTTTAATATTATATAATGAAATAATTGAATAATAATTCATGGCTAGTACGAAATTACAATCTAGTACATACATATAAAACTTATTTCAGAAAGATCAATTTATATATTGTCCCCTTTTTTTCTGGCTTGTCTTTCTTTCCTTATTTTTGCATAGTCATGTGCAACTTGTTCCTCAGTGTAATCAGAGAAATAACGAGTCAGCTAATCAAATACGGGTGTAAACCATTATAAGTGTTAAAGAGCTACTCTTCTATCAATAAAGCCGCAATGGAGCACCTTGTCTATCGAAAGAGTCTAGCTTTGAATCTTAATCACGTGGTGCAGGAGAGGGAACGGAAGAGCATCACCCCTGTAGAACAAAGACTTGCGAGAACGGAAACGGGAACGAAAACAAGAATTAGAAGAGACAGTATTAGCCGTTAATGAAGAATTAGATGAATGAGCTTTGAATATGGACAAACATGGCTTGGCTTAGCTCGTTTACGCCCCTGCACGCAAGCAAGGTTGGACTGTAATAATCTCATAACACAGGGGAGTAAAATGTAATTACTCTGCAACTTCAAAGCCACCCTCTCTGACTTTCCCAAATTAAGAATTATCGCCAAAAAATTTCAATAGATCCCATGGATCATTTTCACAATACTCTGTTTTCTCCGTAATCCCCATTCTAGCGAGAGAGAGAGAGAACGAGAGAGAGAGAGAGATTCACCGATGACCCAGATGGGGCTTTTCACATATACCCTCGCCGGCGGCGCCGTCATCCTCATCGGCGCGTGGGAATCCCTCATCTCCTCAATCCAAACCCCAAAACAGAGCTCCAAAACGGCGCCGTCTTCATCAATAACCTTCTTCTCAATCTCTCTCCTCTCTCTGTCCTTCATCCTGAACTCCCTAATCTCTCTCTCCGACTCTCTAAATTCCGATGATAGCACCGGATTAGTCCTCCAATTAGAAATAATCTCAATTTCATCGCTGTTTTTGCTCTACTCTGCTCTTGGATTAATTACCCATCTCACAAATTCGATCTTTATCCCATCTTCTCTCCTCAATTTGATCTCTCTCTTTGCTTTCGTCGAAGAATTTCTGTTCTTCTACCTCCAGAGGAAAGACCCGGATGGGATTGAAAATCGGTACTTCGATCTGTTGCTTCTCCCGATTGGGGTTTGCGTTTTCTCGACAATTCTCGAATTGAAAACACCCGGATCGAGATACACGAGGCTAGGGCGAGGAATCGGGCTGATTTCGCAGGGGAGTTGGTTAATTCAAATGGGTTTTTCTTTCTATTCGAATGTGATGGCTCACGGGTGCTTGTTACACGAGAAAAGCAGGGGAAATTATACAATCAAGTGTAAGGGGCACCCGGAGTATCACCGGGGGAGAGCTATTGCAACGCTTCAGTTCAACTGCCAGCTGGCGCTTCTTGTGGTGTCTGTGGTCGGGGTTTACTCTATCTTTTGTCGAAAGAGTGGAATTGGGGGAGAGTTTGGCACGGGGTATAAGCCAATTGGGGCGGAGATGCAGCAATTGGACGGGCATTCGAATTTCACTCTGGACTCTGATGATGACTTAGCGAGTGTGGGAGAAGAGAAGGGGATCACCGTGGTGACCGAATCGGCTGTGAATGGACATGGACCTCATTAATCTGTTAGGTAATTTTCAGGGATTTTTTTTATCATATTGTTTATTTGTAGCCGGACAAAGACATGGATTGCTGGGTATAGTTTGGTTGCTTAAACCTTGTTTTCATTTGTTGTTTTTAGCATATGGTGCCTTTTATTGTTGTTGCGGCTTTTATTGCAGAAATAGCTTTTTTCGAGAATCGGATATCTTGTTTCCCAACTACTTATAACATGAATTATATTAAGTGTCATCGCCACGTACTAGCAGAATAATCGATTTTCAATAAGATTTAGGCTTTTAGCACTTTGACTATAGGACCGTTTGGGTTACATACTAGCAGAATAATTGAACTTCCCAAGGGTTTTCCATATTCCTATTAGTTATGATTGTTTTGGTATGAATGTATGAACCTCCTATTTTCGCCATGATTTGTGATATATGGTATTGTTATTGTATCCACACATATACGTGTCTATTTTTACGGTTATTTTCAAGTTGCAACTCAACTAAAATGTGTCGTTCGCACTATCTGCATTCCCAGTATCCAATTTGCAATTCATTCTCATGACTTGTTTGGTTGCAGCTTATAAGATCTAGCTTCTCAGTTTTTTTTGTTTAGAAGTTGGACAACGTTTGACTGTTTAGCTTATGAGCTGAACTTATTTGTTATTTTAATCTAAATAAGCTAGACGTTTTAAGTTGGATGTAACCATCTTTTTTCTCAGTAAAAAATAAGCTTGCTTATTTACTTCAAAGCTGCAACCAAACCGACCCCGGTATCATGCGCTTCATATTGCAAAGTATGCTACTTTTGCCCATTCATGGAAGGCTTTTCCAACAGTTTCCACGAATTGAAAGTTAGTAGGTCGATGGGAATGCGTAGGCGAGGTAATTAGATTGACCTTGTCATGTGCTAACTTTTGTAAAATTCAAAATAAAAATGCTTAAATAATTAGATTGACCAAGTCATGTGCTAACTTTTGTAAAGTTCAAAATAAAAATGCTTAAAATCGAACGCAAGATAAACAACTAGTAAATGGTCTTGACAGAATCTAAATTTGAAATCCTTCAATTTATTGGTATGCAACAGAAACAAGCAAATGCCCTAGAGAACAAAAAAGAAAAAAAACTGAGAACGAGAGAGTGCTCCATTTATGATGGAAGCCATAGTTATGCACTCAGAAGTCTATAAGTATTATGTTATGAAAATTTATTCACTTTATTTGATTAGTTTTGGAATTTAATTATTTGCCTTCGAGTAGTATTGTTTTCTGAACAATACGTGCTCTTTAATACGCTTTGTTTCTAAATATAATATAAACCATCTAAAAGAAAGAAAGTATTCTAAGTTTCTGTTGCAATTAACCATAACAAAAAGTTGAAAAGAAAGTTCAATTCACTTAACATAGAACAGCATTTAAAATTATATGCAGTGTCACTTGTTTCAGAAAACTGCATTGATTAATCAACATGCATGTTATTGAACGAAAAATATAAAATTACTTCAAAGTTCGTTGTCAACTTAGACGTTGTACAAGGCCCTGATTCCTTGTATATCATCTACGTGCAAACCTTTAATGACCCCGGGGGATATTGAAGAAAACATTATTGCATCTGCAACAGAGGTATGCCCCAACCCTAAAAGGTGCCCAATCTCATGCAATGCCACAGTCTCAAGATCATACGCGTCCTGGACTGGGGCCACGTCCCACCTCTCATCAGCATCATAGTGAAACCTCCCGTTGGTGGGGGCAAACGCATGAGCCATGATCCCACCCGGCCCGTCGAACAGGGCTCCATCACCATGATCACCCCTGTGAAAACTCACTTTTATATCAGCGGTATCATAGGCTTGACCCTGAGAGAAGGTGAAATGTGTTTTGCTAGCCCAATTGTTGAAGGCATTAGCCACAGCTTTCACAATTTTGGGGTCTGTGCTTAGTGGAAAGGCGTATGTGAGGTGAGTCTGAGAGGCCGGCCATTTTTTATTATTCGGGAAAAGTGAATAACGAGAGGTAACGTGTCCATGACCATGGTGGTCCATACTTCTTCCTACATGCATGTAATTTGTACCGTTGATAATGTCAGGCACACCGCATCGTGGCATGGTCATTCTGTTCACAGTCTGTGAATCCAGGAACCCCGTGGGGGTAATATGATAATTGAGTTGGTATATTTTGATTGCAGACTCAAGTTCATCATCGAAATTGTCGTCGTGAGCATGGGTTTGATTATTGATTTGCTTGGAATGGAGATAACCGAATGTCTCGAGGTATGTTTTGAGATCACGCAAGCCACTGACAACGTTGCCCCTATGGCAACCTTTCAAATGATTGATGAACTCAAAGGGTGAGGGCTTCGGGGCTTTCAGATTATGAGAATTTGCGTGGGTTAGGAGGGATAGAAATGAGAGAAACAAGAAAATGCATAAGCAAAGATAAAAGCTTTTAGGTGCCATAATTTGATTTTGAAAAAAGAAACTGTGTTTTGATGATTTGCTTACCATGGTTGGCCCTATTTATAGATTATTTTGGGGGAAATTTTGGCTTTTAAAGTTGAATGACTCTTTTTAAGTTGTGTTAGACGTAATTGATGGGGAATTTTTTATAATTCCCAAGTGGAAATTTCCTCACGGAAAAGTATAGGTTCTGTTGATAAAATATACTAGTAACAAAATTATTCAACTTGAAAAGTGTTGTTTGAGATGATCTAACAGTAACACGAATATCTTCGTTTCAATGACTTTTAACATGAATTATGCCAAGTATCGTCTCCATGCAACATCGTGTGACACGCGATAGTCGATAACATTTTGGCAGGATTATCTTTAAGTGCAGTTTTAGCATTTTGACTAAAATACTCTTATGGTTTACAGATTTACTTGTGGCAAACCCAAAATTTGTCTCAGGTTTCTTTGCCTTGTTAGTTATGATTATTTCGGTATGAAACTCTATACCTTCTATTTCCGCCATGGTTGCATTTTATGATATTTCTATTACATGCACATACATATGCGTCGATTTATGGTTGAAGTTGCAACTTCAACACGCTGCTTTATTCATGCGTACATACATGTCGATTGAATGTTCACGTTGCAACTCAACCAAACTGCTTTCTTTATCTGCACACGAGCACACTTTCGTATTGATTTATGATTCAAGTTGCAATTAACCCAAACTCCGCAACATTCATACCATATGCCTTCCCAATATCCCATTGGCAATTCATTCCAAAGTATCATTCATTTCATACTGCTACCGTAATACGTCTCATTTTCACAGCAATTCCATCACACGTCCTATAATAATAGACTTGAAAAAAAGCAACCATTCATCTTTGGTTTACCCACCCCCCTCTACTTTGAGTTTCTGATGAACATAGTTGGGTTTCATCATGTTCTTTCTAGGTCAAATGGAGCATATAAAAAAACATGAAATTAAGTGTAATTTAACTTGTACCTCTTTTTGAGGAAATGGGGCTCACAAGTATAGCTAGAAAACTGATTTTCAATTTTTAAAAAATGAAGAAAAAGCACTCTTAATATACAATTTGAGGTTAATCACACTACATACAGCAATCCATGTACTATAATTATGAATTTAATCTCCATAAGTTTGGGTGAAAAAAAATTACTCATACTCTGCGTTTGCTCTGAGAATTCATAAAATGGAAGCGAAGAAATTTATTCAACTACAAACACAACACGACAATATTATGTGCACGTTTTTTAGCATACAACGATGTTTCTCATCAACATTTATCTCAAGATCTTCACCCTTATTCAACAATTTCAAGCATAACGATATGTACATATAACAACAATGGCTTCAAAAGCCGTAACATTCAAGGAGTTGCATAATTTCAACATATAGATATAGAGTACAATCTTCACTGCGGCTTGGAAAAGAAGTCGTTGATCTTGGGCATGATCTCGGGAGCCCGATTGCTCACGAACTTCCTGACAGAGTGTTGGGAATACTTTACTCCTTCGGCATAGTTATCAAGCACTCCCGCAGCCCTTTTTTCCTTATTCACCCTTTTATTTTTTAGAAAGCCAAAAAAATGAAAAAGAGACTGTAAGTGTAGTAAGTTACGATCGTGTCACATAAATAAGGAGACTATAGACAGAGAAAGGCGTTGACTCTCGTGGCCGGGATTATCGGTTTCCATTCACGAGCACACGCCTAAATTTTAACAAAAAATCTTATCGATGCGAGTGTGCATGACTAACAGTCTATTGAAACTTAGGGACTTGATTGATTGAGACTAAAATTAGAGGGTGCCGGTTGTCAAAAGACCAAACCTCAAGGGCAGCAAATGATATTTCCCCAGTACTGAAAATTATTTTCTCTTCATTTAAGTTCTCATATAAACAATTAAATTAATCATTCTTTACCCCTAAAACATGTGATTCTACGCACATGTAAGCCAACAAGAAGAAGCAAAAACCTTACACACCCTCACAAATAAAAAACAAAAGTAAAAAAAAAATTACAAACAAACATGTCCTATTCTCTGTCCCTTCACCATTATGTGCCACAGTTGATTTTTGTATCTAGCTTTCAATTCATAACAACAATTTTGTGTTACAAATGGGACTTGTTTGGTTCAATCGTATAAGTAAAAAGTACATTTTTTTTGGTATAGATGTACAAATATATTTTTTAGTAAAATTTTTAATTGTTACAGTATGATTGGTAAAAATTGAAAAAGATATATTTTTTTATATTTGGAATTGTGAAAAGTAATTGATAACAGTGTTTATGGAAAAACTATCAAAATTTATACTTGTGCAAAAGTATACTTTTATGTCTCAAAAGTATAAACAAATATACCTTTTTTTTACTACAATAAACATATATTTTTAATTTTTATTCTTTTTTTAATGCATTAAAAATATATTTTTATTTTTAAATAAAAAGGGAAACCAAACAACTATCCATTCCTTTTTGTAATCTTTTTTCTACAACTTCCAAAGAATTGGGAAACGAAAAAAGTCTTTGAATAGAAAAAGTACAAACTTAATGAAATGTTTCATACATTTTTATTCCAATTTTGCCCCTCATTTTATTTCATTATAACAAAAGTATCATATATAAAATTGTAAATTAATTTTAACTTGCATATTTTTTGTTAATAGATAATATTTCATCTTTAAAAATTTAGATTAATAATTATCACAAAAACAAAACTTAAGCAAGTTAAAATAAAAATATAAAAGATTTAGATGGATAGTTATCATAAAAACAAATTTTAAATAATTTAAAATAAAAATATCAAAATTTAAGGAATTATCTGTCTAACTATATATATTTAATCTAACTACTCTATTAAAAATACGAACTCAGTGTTTCATACACTTTTAAATTCCAAAAATAACCTTGAATAACAGGTCAACCAATCCATGCATGTATATTCAGAGTAGAGTGAAAATATCATTCATAATATTTTGAAATTCTGATGGAGCCATGACATTCCATTCATAATACCTAAAGGGCACTGTAAAAACAGTTTTATATCTATCTTTTTCATTAATCTGGATTTGCCAATATCCTGATTTTATATCAAAGTTGGAGAAAATAACAGTCTTGCAGCCTGTTTAATAAATCCATTTTATTAGGAATAGGATATTTTATACCTCTTTATTTTTATGCATTTTTATTTACATAAAATATTGTACAGCTCTAAGAAGAATAACTTTTTCTGATTAAATTGTTTTGTAAAAGATTTTCAATTTCTTTTTTACATAATTCTAAATATTGTTTTTTCATTTGTGTAGGTCTGGCTTTTGTAGCAATATTTTTTTCAGAAAATCCTGCTTTATAAGGAAGGGAAACAATATGTTTTTTTATATTCCATAACACATTTGGAATATCACGTAGTTTGAAATTCTGTTTCAAAATTTATACTTTTTGTTGTAAGGATAGATGTTGTAATCTTTGTTCAATATTTAAAATGACAATCTCTTTTTGTAAGAAATTCAGTTGTTTTTCTTTAAATGGAAGTACATCAAAATGTTTAGTGGTAATGGGCATTAGAAAAGCATAAAAATGGAGTACCTAAAATAATATATTGGACATGTTTCTGATAAGAAGAAAAGATGTAGAGATACATATTCCATTATTGCAGATAGAAACATTAGATAACTTAAATTTGATGTTCATTTTAATGCCATTAGCAGTGGTTAGTTTTTTCAAAATATTCAAAAGGTATTAGTCATTCTTGAATGTAATTCAAGTTAGAATATTTCAATATAAAATAAAAATATCAAAACTTAAGGAATATTCTATCTAACTATATATATCTAATCTAAATACTCTATTAAAAATACGAACCCCATAAAGTATTTCATACACTTTCAAATCCCAAAAATAACCTTGAATAATAGGTCAACCAATCCATGAGCGCGTGCGTGCGTGCGCGCGCGCGCATATATATATATCTATATATACATATCCCATTTGTAACAAATAGAACATAACAACTCAAAACGAATACCTCTAATACAATCCTATCCTCCATAGTAACCATAATTGTATTTAAATATTTAAAGATTATCATTAATCCCTCTTAGATAACCTATATACACGCACATGTATATATTTCACAAATCACAAAAGACCAGACTTAACCTTAACTTAAGGATTATGCCCCAAAATCAAAGAGATCGGAGAAGAGCCATAAAATGATGTTGGGAAAGCCTTAATAGCGACACATCATGTACATTTTTTATATTTATTATATGAAATGCGTACTCATGATACCATTACAAAAATTGATTCAGTGTTTGGATTGGAGGTTTGCTAATAGGGCTTTACTAAAAGATTATTATACGAGGCATGATATATTTTTATATTCGGATATATTTGTTATTTTTTTATCTGACTTGTGAATTTGATTCAAGTTTCCCTTTGTAATTGGGTAAGTATCATTTCAATTTTCATATTCATCCACCAATAAGTGAAGGAGAAGGCGAGCGAGTTCTCCGTCTCCACACAAGAGGTGATACTTTAATTATTACTCTTAAACGCATACATATAAATTTAATATAGAGTGTAAATATAAAGTTAAGCTAGAAGCAAGTTTTGTTCGGTATGTTTTACTTATTAGATACATTTGAAGCATTTAAGTTTTATAGTCATTGCAGCTTGATTGTGATATTTTAGTACGTGTTTGTGACATTTTTTATTTTTGTTTATAACTTTTGTTCAGTGTATTGCTTTTTAGATGTACATAGTATTTTTTTTTTTTGAAAGGTTCAAAATTTCATTAATCCAAAAATTTTATAATGAAGTATACGGCAACATCTGTCTAGCTAATACAATCTCCAAACAGAAATTACAACACAACTAGTTAGCATGAAGTACATATTTACTGTGAACCTCGATGATTGAGATCAGAAATATATAGCTTATTTGTGTATTTGATATAAGTTTGCTCAGCTTATTTGTGTATTTGATATACATGAATATATAGCTTTTTGACTAATTTTCTTTGAGGACAATCATGTTATGCTTTTGTGATCTTTCTAATGAAAGAGTTCCATTCAATTTTGCTATGAGCAACCGTATTGATATAAATTTGTTCTCCTCATATAGAAGGAATTCAAAACAAGTGGCACAAACATTTCTAAATTGATAAACAGGATTGACCATACAATAAATATGCATATACAATTAGACAAAGGAAAAAATTTATTAGGAGGAAATTTATTATATGTCTTATATTCTAATGTAATTTTTTTATATTTTGCTTTCGCCCCTGTTTTTAAAAAAAAAAAGAAAGAAAACAAAAAAACTTCAGCTTACATTACAACTTTCATTGACGTTCAATTTTCCATTTCCGATCTACGTTTGTGCATATATATATATATATATATGCGTGTATATATCACCTTACTTCAGGATTAGTTGAGATGTTGCGTATCAATTGCATACCGCAGATCCCAATGGCTACTCCAACGGCCGCAAAAAGAGGATACACCTAAGCAACATCCATAATTATATATAAATATATAAATTCAGAAAAAGATATCGAAAATGAAAAAAAAAAAAAAGAAGAAGACATATACGCAAATTCAAAAGAAAATGAACAACATAAACGGAGATCTAGCGAAGCAGCTTCTCACGAACCTCGGGCCTTAACCATCGGCTGGGATTTGATGAAGCCATCCGAGAGAGAGAGAGAGAGAGGGAGAGAGAGAGAGAGAAATCTGACCATCAGATGCCAGACTCTGCTTTTTATTACTCCATGGAATATGCGATTCGTCAATAATTCGCCACTCTAATTTACTAATCAATCCTCAAATTTTCAGAATGTGACATTAGGCTCCACCGAGTTTTAGAAAATGCTAATAATGGCCTCAACATCTGTTCGTTATTTCAAAGTGGTTCTCGAGAGTGCTAATGCTGACAAAATATGATTGACTTATGTTCGAACTCTCATACTATCCACTGTTGAATTTTCGGATTCAGAATTTTGTTTATTTTTTTTCAATTATTATTTTCTATTGAGCGAGTTATTTAGAGTGGAACGAGTTACATCGAAAAATTTAATTTAATGAACTAATGTGATTCTTATTTTACTTTATTTAACTGATCCCAAAATTTTTAGAGAAAAAGTATGGATGATTGTGGTGATCTTCCAATAAAAATTCACCAATAATTAGAACTAATGATCATGTTGAAGAATATTAATCAAGATATTAGCACATGTTATAATATATTATATTTGTTATTGTTGAATATATATTCTACAAAAATATTTTTGTTTCCTAATTATATTGATATTTGCTTTTATTCCTTTTATATAGTCTTGATACGATTTTGTTAGACTTGTCATTCAAGACTTATCAATTAGGTGTTACTCAAATCTTTATTACCACAACTTTTAATAAAATTCTCCTCCTTTATATTATTTTGACAACAGATCCTTGTGGTTCTGCTGTTAACCTACGGCAAATTTTTCAATAAAAAAAATTGAATTATACCTAAGAGTATTCCTAGTGGTCTTTCTCATTTAATTTATGCATCTTGCTTTCTAAATATTTATTTTTTTTATTAAAAATTTATATTTTAAAAATTATTCACACCAATTTTTTTTATAAAATTCATCAAAAATATATTTTTCCAAAATGTTAACAAAGGTTTCATATTTTTTTTTTTAAAAAAAAATTATACTTGCAAATAGTAGATTTTCTCATTGAGAAATCTACTATATCATTTTTAGGGGAGAAGTCACTTTTAGCCAAGGGGAGTCAATTGCCCCCTGATTTGTACCAAGAATTAAAAAATATATACATTTGAAAAACTAAATAAATATGTATAAAAGAAAAATAGTAGATATTAATTTTTGTTTACCTTTAGAAATATAATTGATAGTTTAGGTAGATGGCAACAAGCCCGTCTTATACAAATCCTTGCAAGGTAATAATTTCTATTTTTTTTTTTATTTCAAATTTTAGTTACTTAGAATTAAAATTGTTCTTGGGATTTTTAATAAATTGGCCCATTTATATTTGGCTTGTGACATAGTATATCTTATATATATGTATAAATTTTTCCATGTAATTTTAAATTAAA
>MKEJ01044206.1:0-10353 GCA_001753735.1 Embelia ribes | reverse complement strand
ACATGTCTTCGTTCGTAAATTTGAATTGGTTCTCAATCTTAGAGGGCAATGTCGACAAATAACTGGCTTTGAAACAGTGGACTGCCAAAGATGAGTGAATACAAAGAGTCAAAGAACGAAAAATCCACACCTTCGACCAGATTATTTCAAATCAATTTTCTTCAGATTTTACAACAGTGCTGAACTTTTAAAGGTGTGAATAATCGAACCAGAATTTTTTCATCTAAAATTACACGAAAAAATCTTGAGAATTGAGCACAAATTTTGGAATACAGTCTAGCAATCTCAAACAGCAGAAATAAAACCAGGAACATGATACAAGTAAATGTATACAAAGAACTCTTAATAGACTCAAAACAGTGCAAATGGAATGAATTTTATTGCTTATCCCAAAAAAAAAAACAAAAGATAAGGATTCTATTCCAGTAACAGAAAGCATTGCAAATAAAAAGCATTTTTATAATTATTACGACAGAAGCATGCTTATTACTTTATTGATCTACCTTAATTAGCTCGCAAGGGTACACTCAGCAACTTTTTTCCAGGATTTGAGAGTTTTGTCTTCGGGGTCAGTTTCATACAGGGCTAAGCTACTTATCTGGAAGCTCAGGATGCCGATGCTCTCATCGAGGGCATTAGCCTTCTCCACAGCTCTCTTCTTCTCTTCCTCGCTCAAGTTCTGATACAGTAGACTCAAGTGTGGCATATAAGCTGCAACAATGTAAACAAAATAGCAAAAAGACGTTAAAATCACTCCGAAAAGTCTCATTGGATATGTTCTTGGCTGCAAGGAGAACATAGGAAGTTTAAAAACAAAATGTCCCTTTTTTCTGCTTATTTGCCCTTTTTTCCCCCTTGGAGTTAGTTTTACCTGCACTGTTCAAGATTATCATGTCAAAACTATGACCAGTCTACCGTCAAGGTTTTACTCGAGTAGCATAGTGAACTTTGATGTACATTTATTCACTATAATCAAGAGGCGTCAACTAATTTTTTTACCTTTAAAACTGTCAAAATTGCCCTCATAAATAACAGGTTGATAGAGGTGATATTCAAGATTGCCTTTTCGGAGAAACAGTTCAAAATATCTACAGGGCAGTGCTCTGATTTTGGATGTAAATTGTAATACACGTTCGGTCAGAGGCGAATGGTACAAAGGGCAAAGTCATAAAATATGTGGGTCCTTACATTACCCACAATCTCGGAGGTATGAAGCGGGTTTCTTTGTACAGATTTTAAGGCTATAAGCTCAGGTTTTCGATTTCTGGCCTAAATAATCAACATTAAGCTTGATAGAACCAACTTTTTCTCTGATTTATAAAACCCAAATATTCTTTTAGATGGCAGACAATTACATTATATGCCCTTGACTTTGTTATTACCGTACTTATCCTACGTATTTCCAGCTCCTCACGAAAGTACCGATCTTATGCAAATCGGAGAGAGGTTAGCCAACACCATTGAAGGGGAGGCATGAACTTAGGATAGTGAATTTGAAGGGTTAAGAGATTGACCTGTAATAAATTCACGAAAATTATAATGTCCCGGAAATTCGACTAAATATTTTTTTTTCTTTTCGTTTTAATAATAATATTAAGCGTTGCTTATAATATTATTATTGCATGGCATGGGGTAGTGTGGCATAGCGTATGGTAATGACAAGTGAGTTGTGGAATCAAAATCAAGTGCAATAACGAACTTTGTTACGACACCAGATCAGTATTTTGGTCATATCTCCCAAACCGTAAATCCGATTGAGGTCTACAATATATCATTACAAAGATATTCCATTTATCTACAACTTTTGTGTTTTGGCAAAAAACAAATTCAAAGTGTAGAGAGGTCAAAACGGAGCCCGAAGTGTTCAAGAAATGCTTTTGCAGAACAGCAGAATTTCAGAGGCCAAAGGGGGATTTTGTTGGACCTATATGTCGACTTATAGGACCTATAAGTCGGCTTTTAGCCTATATGCTGACTTATATGACCTATATGTCGACTTGTATGGTTACAATTTTTTTCAGAGAGTTTTGTTTCACTCGAAGGGTCTATATGTCAACTTATACTACCTATATGTCGATTGTTTGCAATAACTCAACCGTTACACCCTATATGTCGACTTATTTATGTCCGGAACAACTTTTTAAAAAGTCACATCATGTTAACTCAAAAGTTATTTTTCCCCAAATTCCGAAAAGAATAAAAGAGAGAGAGAAGACTCCATTGTTCTTCAAATTTAAAAGCTTGGTCTGATCTAGTTCCGAGGCTTGTCTATCAAAAATAAGTTGATATTCTTCATCATTGAATCATATAGATCATTTCTACGTAAGTTTTTCTATCTATCTCGTTCGTTTGATTTACCTCAATTTCCGTGCACTTCATGTACATGAAATTTTATTTGATATTCTTGTTCCTCGTAAGGAGTATAACGTTTTTATGTCTCGATGTTTAACGATTTGAGTTCATTTGCTAGATCAAATCGAGAGGCGAAAAAGAGGCGAATTTGGGGCTTTTGCAAAGGAAGTCTCAGGGCAACCTTTTTGTGCATTTCTAGGCACGGTAGTAAACGAGTTTTAAGATAAAATTGATGGCTTGGCATATGTATATGTTATGATTTGTTTGAATGCGTGTATTGGTGAAATTGAACTTAAACGTGATGAAAAAGTCTTCTAGGGGTAGTACTTGCACTATAAATTGACGTGAATTGATACATCACTTCAGCATAATGTAGGCGTGAATTATACAAACGAGTAGGTGTAGTTGTTGGCGTAGTAAAAACATGAATTTTATTATAATGTGAAGCTATATCATTATTCATGTTTATTGCGCGGCATTTCATTAACATGTTCAAGCGTTGTTTACTATATAACATATTAATTGTGTAATTAATGCATTACATTGCATTCATATGGCGTGGTGTAAGCGTGGGTCATGAAAGCGTGGTTTTGAAAGAAATGTGTTGGTGTGAGTATTTTCTTTCATTATCGGGACTTAAAGTAACAATTTATAAAAATGCGTGGAAAATAATGAGATCATACAGCCTTACCGTGAAAGTCGAGAAACCAGATATGGGATATTACCATTAACCTTGTCATAGCGTGAGTGGCGAGTCAATGAAGACTTTGATTCTATCATAGTGTGGGTGACAAATCTTAGTATTTATAAAAGCATAGTGATACCGGTCCTAAAATGTGTAGTGTGTGTGTGTGCGTGCATGGCATTCATAATCATAATTACAATCATGTTTATATTTTATCCTCATATGTTGCAATATGTTTCATTCATGTACATATAGCTTAATCTCTCTTTTATAGTGAAAGTACTTGACTAGCCGTTACAATTTTTTTTCATTTCTTCCTATATATATATGCGTGGCTTTATAGGTATGGAGGTGGGCTCAGATCATCCGTATATTGCTTCTGCTGTAGTAGTACATACTTTTGGCACATCTGTTTAGTGCTTTATATTTATGTACTTCATTTTGATGTATTAGTGTACTCTGATAGCGGGGTTGTAGCAGTGTAGTGGATGTAGCGTGGCAAAAATATAGATATGTTTTTGCTCTTACACGAGACGAAAAATATATGTATATCTTCCTTTATTTTTTGTTTCTGGCGAGCATACAGCTTGCGGTGTTGTATTAGTAAACAGACAGATTTACTATGTTATACATTTTTATGGAGTTGGGATTGACCTTCATCCTTTCTTTGTAGAGTAGTTTACTTTTCCGTTATTGTTGATGTTGTAGCACGTAAGTAGTATCGTCCTGCCGTAGTGGTTAGATGCGACATAATTGGCGTAGATGTTTTTTTATTTCTTTATTTTCGGTTCTTTTTCTCTTTTGGAACTCACGATCTTGAGTCACGAATTGCGGGGCGTGACAAAAATGCAGAACCAGACGCAGACTTACGGATTGAACTTTGGTAGCCGAAGTGTTTGGCGCAGTGAGAACTAGTATCACCTACCTGGAAAAAGATATCGAGACAAAATTTAGCATGCTATGATACAATCTTTGGAAGATTTGAATACGTTGTTACTCAAACCAAAAATCTTCTCATTCAATTACAGAACCAAGCGGAAAAATGATGTGCTAGAATTGGAACAACAAATAGTAACAAGAACGCAAAAAATGCGTTAAAAGGGCTTTTGCAATCAGTTAGACAAATTTGTTGGTTTTATTTTTTAAATGCATGCAAGATAATTTGTCTCAATAACTATTACATAAGAATAGATGCACAAAAGTAACTTTCTAAATAGACAAACCTCTCTTTTTATCTCATAAGTGGAGAACCGAAAAGAAAACAAAACAGTAACTGCCTTGCATTGCCTAAAAGTCTCTACAACAAGAGACATGTAAGGAAGTACTAAAGAAAAGAAAATGATGGAACAGAGTCAAATTCAAAAGAGTCGAATGAAAACGGAACTCAAGTATTTTAAATGAATTTGCTATATCTTGTCTCAAACAAGTTTAATGGATTCCATAGAGGGAGTTGAAATATAACCATATAGTTGTTTATCTTTTTTGTCCAAATCAACTAAGTCACACGGACTTGTGTTCTAAAAAAATAGACCCATTCAACAATATAAAATTCGAAGGGAGACCGCGTGGCTAAGGGTATGCAAACATTCGGGATTCTAGAAATACTAATCGAGAAAACCGAAGCCAATTACCCAAAAAAATTGTTCAGTTCAGTATCAGGATTTAAAATCTTGAATTTTCAAGTATCCGAATACTTTTGATTCGGGATCGGGAATTAAATATAAAATTTTTAGATTTCCCGAATGTCCCGAAAAATTCATATCATTTTAATTTTTCTATATTATTTATGTAATTCTATGTGCCAAATTTCCCGAAATAATTTCAGGTCGGGATCAGGAGTTGATTATAAAATTCATGGGCATCCCGAATTTTCCGAAATATTATTTATTTCAAAATTTCGGAATTTTCGGCGCCGGTTCGATTTCTCATTTAGTTCGGTTTGGGATCGGTTCTTATTTTTCTTAGTTTTGAAAATTCAGCAAATCGGCTTTGGTTTGAAAAATTTCTGAAATCGAACCTAAGACAAGAATGTCTATTTTTTTTTTTATTTCAAATAATCAAATTCCCAAATTTATTCCTACCTTGAGCAATGCAGTCCAGACTCGTAGTAGAGTGTTTTGGGGGAACAAAATGAACTAAAACAACTCTTGATCCCCGGAGTAAAAAGTTAAATGTAAAATAAGAAAACCATAATGAACTCATATCTCAATTCAACATAAAGTTACAATTTATTTATTGAGGGCTTCCAACACTTTTTTTTTTTTGACAAGTAACCAACCACTCACAAAATGGCATCACTTAATAAGAATGCATCTAATTGGAGAGCCTTCTGCACCAAGCAATCTCAGAGGTAAACAATGGACGTCATATATTCCCGCTTCGACAGCATTGAGTTTCAGGCCTTCAACAAGAATAATTTCCTGCAGAAAACAGTGTAGATACAACATCATGCAATTATTATATCGACAACAAAGCCAAACGAAATGTGTGCCGAATCTCCGCCTTAAATGGCGGAGGATTGGCAAAATTTGGCTTCAGATGGTTGTGTGAACCCCTTGCTTTCTTTAGGAAGACAGAAATCTAAACAATAGTTGATTACGAAAATAACAAGAAAAGTTTTTCAAGAAAGAAAAAGGTCAGAAAAAGAAAATTTCTTACAGTGCTTTCAAGGAAAACAAGATGACAAGGAAGGAGATCATCAAAGGCAGCAACTGATAAGTAGTCGATGCCTGCAATTGACAAGAAAATCAGACCGAGCAGTTAGCAGCACAGCATGAAATTTCAGTGCCCTGCGGTTGAAAGCACGATAATCGGATTTTGAATGATAAGCTGGCCTCACGCAAGTCCAATTTAAATGGCGTCAAACTTTAACCCAACAAAAATAATGCGTGCGCATTATAGTTCTGCAGAAGTCTTTCATGATTTGTAACTTCTTAAATTGATAAGAGTACATTTCAAATCTTTTACAGTTTAAACTCATTACTCAAGATAGAGAAGTGCATTTACTGCATATATGCAAAGCTCACATGCAAGACTATATGCAGTAGCCAATACAATTGATATCCATGATAAGCAACATACGTAACCAAACATCCGATGGGTGCTGCCATGCAACTGTGAAACAAGTTTGAATACATATACACATGTTCAATATGTGCATACTCTAACATGTTCAATATGCGCATAGAGATGGTGGTTGCCCCTACCAACAAGTTTGATATCAGTGTTGTCGACCAACCACTGTGCTCCATCCTTCATGAATCCCACATAGGTTGTGTCAAACTCCTTTTTCAACATAAGATTCCTGAAAGTACATTACTTTTCACAAGTGACTATGCAATTTAGACTTTTGAACAACTGGAGAAATTTTTAAGGAAGAAAACCTAAATTACAGGCCCATCATTCAGTTTTTTTCTTTGCACGAAACATCCCAGTAAAGATGGCACAGTGGAATTGAAATTACCACTAGCATCCACTTCTTCAAAAAATTGACTTGAATATTTCTGAATTCAACAATTTACCGAGACTATCAGATGTAGGTGCTAGTCGATTTCTATCTCGAACTTCTTGAAAATGATAACTCGGAAAAAGATATGCAAATACAATAGTAACATTAGGCATGCCTTACTTATCAGTGTTTAATGTTCTGAAAAGCACCCTGCGAACTCCCTTCGGAATATTTAGGGACTTCATAACTTCAGCTGCATGATATAAAGGTAAAATTCAATCCACCAAAATAATGGAGAGACAAAGAACTACAAAAATAACATGACTAAAAGATCCATCAATCTTAAGAAGCAATAGACAAAGACACAAAGGATGCACTTATAGAGTATGTTATCTCTGAACACCATTCTTTATGACAAAACATCCTTACATTAATTTTGAAAAAAAATGACAACTTTCAGCAATCAGGGAACATGAATCAATTAACACTGAGTTGGCACCCATAGGCAGGCCATGAAACTCTTGTCCTCCCGTAGGGAGGGATGGAAGCAAGTTGAAAAATCTAATTCTGTATCTGGTTTTGATAAACTAAAATATTAAATGGACAGAAAAGACTGAAAAGGATTGGCATATTTAATGAAAAATTTTCGAAGTTAGAGAAAGGATACCAGTTATATTCTTGTCTCTTGGAACATCAACTAACAAAGCTGGACCTGCAACAAGAAGCAAATATCAACATTCAGGTAAGAGAAAAAGAAAGATCAAACAAAAACACTACCCACTGCTTTATGTTTAGATAAACTTCGAACTGCATCATATAATCATCAACATCAAAAACACTTATTTATAAACATCCAGTTACCTAAATCAACCCTTCATATAACTGTTTCAAAATGGAGAATAAAGAAAAAATGGAAACTGCTTCCAGTATAATACCATTAAGGACGTCCAGGTCAAGAGTATCAACATCAAAACCAGCTTTAAAGTAATGATTAAACACATGTCCTGGTGCATCAACATGTGTACCAGAATGAACAGGTAATTTCAAGATCGAGAAGTTATAATCTGAACCATTCCCCATGCTCATAGCAAGAGTGAGGAAGTCCCCAACCCCATCAAACCCACCAGCAGGTGTTTCAGTGGTGAACCTATGTGTGATATCGAAAATCCGTCCATTACCATAAACTTCCCTTCTCAAAGGAACTAATTCCTCACCAGTTCCCGTACAAGTACCCAAATCATCACCATACCCAGATGGGTACGCATAATTGTTCGATGCCAGTGCCAGAGATAAACAGTAGATTGCCAGTAACTTAGACAACAACAGAAAAATAAAAACAGGTTTCATCTTTCTAAACCTTATGTAAAACAGGCATGCACAAAAAACAGCCTTAAATAGATAGAACCAGGAAATATGCAAATAAAGGTAAAGATAACCACAATTTTTGCCTGGGAAACGTATTTGGGTGAGGTATTTTGAGATGGGGAAAGGGGCACGTGACTTGTTGGAATGGAAGGCAAAATATAAATCACAAAAGTAAAAATTTTTATATACAGTTACAAAAATATTTTTCTAATTTTTTATTATAAAATTTTGTTTCTATAGTATATATTTTACTTCCCATTCCTATATCTTTTTTAGTGAGATAACCCCTTTTCTTTGGGAAGTCCTCTCTGTACAAGAAACTTTTTTCATGTAATTTACAGAAATTATTGTATTTTAAAACTAAATTACTGCAATCCAATGACAAATTATTATAAGTATTTTTAATTTGATTTTTATTAAAATCAATTATAAAAATTATTCTCAATTTACAATAATTTGGTCCTCAAAACACACAATAAAAAAATTATAGTATATGACAAAAAAATCTTGGATTGAGAGCAAATCCTTTCCTTTGACATGAGAGCTGAATAAAATTTACAAGAGCACCTCCCACAAGCATCCAAAGATGCAATAAATATGATTAAGACAAGTAACAGATGAGTAGAATTACAAATTCGACCCACTTGAACTTATGCACATATTCAGGCCATTTGGTGTGCTATCAAAGATAGTGATCACACGTCACAAACTATGAAATTTAGTGACTTGGATGATGGTTAGATGTATCTACATGCAAAAACTAGAATAATTGATACACACATGAAACATGCCCAACATGAGTAACCATGAAAAAATACAGTTAGAACCTGTGAAAAAGAGTCATCTAACATTGAAACGGTTCTAGAGTATAGAAATAAAGTTTAATATAAACAATTATAAAATTATTTCAAAAATTTTTTATTATTAAATTTTATTTATGTTGTTATAAAATATTGCTTTACCATTATATTTCTTTTGTTTTAACTTAGCCGATCCCAACACCGAATCTTATACAGACCACCACAAATCTCTAGACTTGAAAAATCTAAGATAAAAGTGGGCCAGAGGGCTAGTTTCGTTTTCACGCTCAGATATTTTTATAAACTGCTATTCATTTTGATACTCATCTTTTAAGAGGAAATTTCTTTTTGTTTTCTTGCCTAGATGCTAGAAGCGTCAAGCATCGAACCTAATGTGATTTTTAAAGACGGATACAGTGCCAAGAAAAAAGAAACTATGCAGTAAATAATGGAATTTTAAAATTCTATAAGCAGACTTCAAAATTAGTAATAAATGGCAAATGGTTTAACCAAAAACATATATTTACAAAATTCATAAAATTTCCTTTAGAAAAAAATACGGTAAATATTATGATAAATAGTACAAGTACTATGAGAATAATGTCTAAAAATAAGATATTTATTTATTAAAAAGCATGCAATGCTGAGAATGGGATATGCAGACCAAGGAGATTTTTCTGGTAACTATGTTTTAAAACGAGATGAACCTAGCATTTCTTCTGGTTTCACAAAATCAGAATTCAATGCTACAAAAACTAAACCTTCTGCTTTAAAGAAAAAGGAAGGAAAACCCAACAGAAGTGATTATTTCGTAGAGTATGCAGACGGTCTAACAGTCATGTCCACCTCCTTTTTATTTCATTTTGAAGCTCGTTTTGGTTTAGGACTAACACTTCTTTAGTCCCAAGTATGGACTGATCTGTCTTGAAAGCAGGGGTCTGACCAGAACTCAGGCACGCGATATATTCAATTACTATCACCATAAAAATATATTTACTACACGAACAAATCATCCGGATGGGCTGTAAATACGTTGAGACAAGTAAACGATGATGGTGATTCTACTCGCTTGGACAAATAATCAAGTCCATTTCCCTATCTGCTTCATGTTTTTAAATAGTCCCTGTACGCTTTTCCAGCCCGAGTATGAAACTAATGCGTTGCCTGGTGATCTGCATTACTAATTTGTTCACACTTAGGCATCTACTTAAACAATCATTACAATCACAAAAATTAAATTCAGTTGCACTTGTTTGGTGTAACTATAAAGCTAAGTTTTTCTGATTTTTCCCTTAAAATTTGAACTAGATTTGGTTACTCAAATTTTGAGTAGATTATCTTAGCTGTTTTACCTTAAAAAATTTAGAAACTTTAACCTAGATGTGTCCAATAATTTTCTTAATTTTCTTAGGGTTTGTCTAATTGCAGCTTTTAAACTCAAATTTTTTTTTTATTTTTTTACTTAAAAAGCTAGATTGATTTATTTGCATAGCTTTTAAGTTGAGCTTATGTGCAATTCGAAAAAAAAAAAGGCAAGAAACTTTTTCGCAAGATGCATACATTTTATATATTGGACAGAAAAAATCTAGCACTTCGCTAAAAGTTGCAGCCAAATAACTTTTAGTCCGGAAAATTCTATTTTTTTTTTTACGAACCCCTAAGGGCATCTCCAATAGACTTAGTCAGTTTAGAGGTCACTAAAG
>MKEJ01044201.1:0-16512 GCA_001753735.1 Embelia ribes | reverse complement strand
ACTATTTGGATAATGGAGTATGAGAAAATTCCAAAAAAGAAGAAGAAAATAAATATCAATACTGGTTTTCTTGATGTTTTCTTTTTTAACCAACCGATAGTCTGAGTGTGGCTCAATGATGAGGTAATTTACAGTTTGTCCTTATTTTGTGAAATTTCATGACATTTTCATGGCCGTTCGTGACTTTTTGTGACAGTTATTTTGCGACATTTTGTGAAATTTTGCAAAATTTCACGATAGCCGGCAAAATTTTGTAACTGTTAGTGATAGTTTGTTTGAAATACTGTTTTGGCATTATTTTTTAACTATGCAGTATATAGATACATGCTTATATATAGGACAAATTTTGCAATTATTGATTGTACAATGCATGTTTTGTTTTCGACTCAGTATAAAGATTTTTGTGTGGATTAGACTACTTTCTAATTTGACGAAAACTTTTTTTGACTATTATTAGGGGTATGATGCCAGGTTCATGAGAGCGTGGAATAAGGTTGATGACATTTATCATCCTCTAAACCTTAACAATGTCCATTGGAACTTGTGTTATCTACCTAAAAACATAGTAAATTGAGGTTCATGACAATGATCAAGCCATTTTTCGTCTCCAAACCCTTCAAGAAGTAGAGGAAGTGGTGACTGTGGCGTGTATGTGATAATGTACCTAGAGTACATACTAGCCAAATTAGACCTTAAGGATGTGGTTGATAAACACATGATAGACTGGAGGAGAAAATGGGTTGTTCACTTGTTCCACAATCTCACTACACCATAGATTATTATGTATACATATGACATTTTAAGTTATACTTGTGTTGTAAAATGTATATGATTGGCTAGTTTGCAATTTTACCCTTGATGGATATTTGAAACACTGAAAAGAATAAAAAAAATCTAGTTTTATCTCGAAATCGAGTTCGCTAACTGTTGCGAATTGTATCTATCGAATTAAATGACGAACACTAACCAAAAGCAACCATCTTATTATTAATAAAAGCCATCTTATTATTATCAATAAAAAGTCTCTAAATTATAAATATGAATAATATAGGTTATCATTTAAAATTGTTAATATATGTATCTATGTATTTTGTTAATTATCGAAACATTGAAGTGTCGGGCATTAACAGTGAAAGAGAGAGATGCGGGTAGGGATGAGTATTCGGATAATTTGGGAAATACTCGATTCGAATTACCTGAACTCGAATTACCCGGGAAAAAAATTTAGATTCACGAACTCAAATTTCAAGTAATTCGGATCGGGTACCCAAATTTTAGATTCAAAGTACCCAAATTTTGCCCTCCCATGAATATGGGGGAGGAGGGAGAAAGAGGAATAAAGAATAAGGATTTGAGAGTTGTGGTTTTTGTGGGGGTGGGGATTTGAGTGGGAGAAAGAGAGACGAGGGGTGTAGGGAAGTAAGTGAAGAGAAGAAAATAAGGGCAGTATTTGAAAAATTTTATTTCTGCAGTCAGTATTAAAGTCCTACGAGAGGCGTAATTTGTTCTATTTTTTCAATTTTCCCTCTCTCTCGTAACGCTCTCATCAATGGCTGCTTCCATCTTCATCCCTAACCCCTCTCTCTCACAATTTAGTTTATTCACAATCAAATCAAAATCTCTGAAACCCAAAAAAAACCCAACTTCAAAACCCTACCATCTCTCCCCAATTTCATCTCTCTCTGACCCATTTGTCCTCCAAATCGCCGAAACCCTAGAAGACTCCCTCTCTCTAAACCCACCCCCACCTCCCCCTCTCCAGAAGCTCCGTGACACGTCATCGGAGTTCCTCCTCTCCACTCCGTGGCCCACCCGCAAAGACGAGCCCTTCCGATTCACCGACACGTCATTTATTAAGCTATCCCGAATCCAACCCGCCTCGCACCCGTCTCAAATTGAGCACTCTCTCGATTTTTCGGCCTATACCCACTTGCCAAATTTGGTTTTTGTTGACGGGTTTATTGTCAATTCCCTCACCCAGTTGGGTGATTTGCCTAAAGAAGTGTTTGTTGGTAGTTTATCTAATCTCAGTTCGGATTCGGAGATAGTGGAAAGAGTGAATGGTTTGGTTTCGAGTTTCAAGGGGGATTTGTTTTGCTATCTCAATGGGGTGGGTACTCAGGATTTGGTTGTGGTTTATGTGCCAGAGGGATGTAGAGTTGAGAGTCCTTTGTGTTTGAGCTATTATTCGATCGAAGGGGCTGATAGTGGGTTGAAAGAGTTGCCGATTTCGAACCCTAGAGTGATGGTGGTGGTTGAGAAAGGGGGTGAGATTGGTGTAGTTGAGGAGTATGTGGGTGGTGATGGGGATAAAAGTTATTGGGCCAATTCGGTCACCGAGTTTGTCGTAGGAGAAGGTGCAAAAGTTAAACATTCGTATATACAGAGCCAGTCTTTGAATGCTGCACATTTCAAGTGGACTTCGGTTCAACAGGTAATGTATTTTTGTAACCATATGAGTTGAATTACATTATTTTGATCATATGAATTTATGCACATTTTCTTGTAATGTACTCCTTGTACCTTAGCAAGTAGAATTGAGATGACTATATGTACAATCATGACTTGTATTCATAAAAGTTTAGATATGTAATCAATCCCAATTATTGTTTAATACCTAAATCCAAACACAAAATTCTTATATTGGATTATACTGTTGTAACATTTAATTTTGAATTAAACTTACTTCGGTTTGAAATTTGTTTGTACTCGCTTTTGGGGGGTTTTAATGGCAATATGACAAGCAGAAGTAATAGAAAGAGCATGCTGAATTTACTTGTGCTTTTGGTTACTCACTGGAAACGATGAAAAATAAATAGATTGTTTCCTATTATTTCTTGTAACCCTGTTTAAGTAGATGTAATTTATTGATTCATAGAGTTACCTCTGCATTATAGTTGAACAACCTTCCTCAAAGGCCCCATTTATTTAGTAATCTTTGACATTATGATTCAAAATCTATCTAGCCAATTATCACTTCTCCTCTTTTATATTGATGTAATCAATTGGTACTATCCACGAAAACACCATTGTGAAGTTACACAACAGTTTCATTAATCGTTGAGCATAAAACTTACATTAGGTTTGCTTTAGACTTTTATCAAAAGCGCACTAAGGACATCCATTCTTGTTGTTCAATGGATATCAGTTCTAGAGTCAGTATATGAGTTCATGTTGGCTCTTCTAGAAGTTCCCAAGTGACCAAATTAGACATTTAACTAAGATACAAATTCAGGCTCTGCTTTTTGTTGTACACATCCACGGGAGGATGTTAAACGTAAAGTACTTTTCCAAGAATTTGCCAAATGATTTTTGTTTGATTTATTTGAATCTCATGATAGCCTCAAGATTGCATCTGTATCAATTGTCAACCTTTTGCATGTTTGTTTTTGTTTCTTTTAAATAAAAAAATTTGTGTGTTTCTATTTGCTTACAGGAATCATCAAGCACATATGATCTTGTAGAGGTGAGCGCCGGTGGGAAATTGAGCAGGCACAATCTACATGTTCAACAGCTGGGTGCCGACACAATAACAGAGTTATCGACATTTCACTTGGTGCTTAATGATCAAACACAGGATCTGCATAGTAAACTTGTTCTGGATTACCCACGTGGGTTTTCTCGGCAACTTCACAAGTGCATTGTGGCTCATTCTTCGGGGCAGGCCGTATTTGATGGCAACGTCAAGGTTAACAGGTAATTCTGGCATGTCTTTTGTCACATTTTTTGCGTTCGTTCATGTGAACTCCATGTGTAATGTGTATATTTTCCATTTTGAATAATTATAAGAGTTCTTTCTACATTTACTAAAATAAAGGAAGATTGAGTCATAATGCATTTGGGAAGTTCTATCCGAAAATCGTACCACCATGTCATCAGATATTCGTCCCGTGTCCAATGCTTGGCTTCTCTTGTCTGAAAATTAACTCTGCTTATGATTGTGAATGCATACAGTTCAATGCATTGGTCCCATTTGAATGATGATGCTGTTAATAATCAATGGAATGATTTTCTATAATTTAGTTAAATATGGTTGGAATGCTTTGAGTATATATAACCATCGAAAGAAAAAAAAAATTATTTTAGGAGAACGTGAAAGTTTTAATCTGTGATTATGGGGGAATTATTCGATGTTTTTCACAGTGGCTAATTTGGATGGTTTGATTTGCATTCTTGAACCTAGCCAATGCAAGATGAAATAACATGCAACCTATGATTGTTGGCTCCATTTGCAATTAATATTTTATGGGTACTTTCAAGGTAGTTTCTGCAAACTTTTGTTGTCAGCTTGTTGTTATAAAGTCTGCTTCCCATGGTTAAGTATGCTGCAAGGGCTACCTTCCTTGGTCATGTGAATGTTAAATGCTTTTATGTGCGTGCTACTTACTCGCCGTATAGAAAAGAGTCATATTTTATCCGTGCATGTACAGTTGTCCAAGTAGAGTGTCTCTGTTTAATAGTACCAATGCCAAGTCATATGGATGAATTGGACACATGTAGTTTCTTTTAAACGATATCCAATATTTGATAGCAAGTCCATGTCTGGTACAATATGATGTAGAAGGTTTGATTATTGTTGACTCGAGTGGTTGAGTGATTCATGTATAGTGGAGTAGGATCCATCTGAAATAGACTTGTAGACCATTAAAACTGTTAACGGCTTAAGGCTGTTAAACGCCAAAGATGTCTTAGAACCAATAGTTCATTATCGCCATACTAGGATACTTTTCGTCCCATCTAATTATTCACATATGATTACTTACATACAATAAATGTTATATGTACTTCTGCAGATATGCACAGCAGACCGATGCCGGGCAGCTGACAAGGAGCCTTCTACTCGAGCCTCGTGCAACCGTGAATGTCAAACCCAATCTGCAGATAATTGCTGATGACGTCAAGTGCTCCCATGGAGCCGCCATAAGCGACCTTGAAGAGGATCAGCTATTCTATTTTCGTGCCCGGGGAGTTGACTTGGATACTGCTAGAAAAGCTCTTGTTTTTTCTTTTGGGGCTGAAGTGGTTGAGCGGTTGCCTTACAATTTTCTTAGAAAGAAAGTGGAAACTCAAATCAAGGAATTACTCGATCCTGTAAAGCAAGGTTTAAACTAGGAAGGGATAAGAAGAATGTATTTATACAACTGGTATAAAAAATTTGTAGTTTTACTTCCTCTATGGCACAAAACGTAAATAGAGAGAAAAACTGCGCTCTGTGAAAATATTTTTTTCCAGTTATTATTCATATGTAACGTTTTGGTTGGATGTAATGGTTTATAGAGAATTATTGCTTCGTGAACAAATGGTCCACATATCTGTGATTCGCGCGCGATCCTAGTTTCACTGATGGTGTGTCTGTACGCATATACCAGCACTTGCACTGAATGTGTCAAACCCATAGTCCACATTCCATAGTAGTGATTGTACGTAGCATTGCTCAAATGGCTATAGCAGAAGAAAGTTGAAGTTTGAGAGTGAATGCAGTGCCAACATCTAGATTGCCCGTTGCAGTGTGCTTGTTCACAAGACATCGTCCGACAGCTGAGATGTTATTTACGTGTAAATATTTGCAAGTGCTACAATTCAATTGCTGAAATCAAGGGAAAGTTAAAGAGTAACTAATTGGGAGAGTGTGTAATGCGTGTCAAGTGGGAACAAACCAATATACACCTTCAAGTTTACAGTTGGTGGCGGCGGAAAAATGGGTCTGAACACAAGGCAATCCAGATGCGTGCAACCTTGTCAAGTCTGAGTCGGCTCTTGAATTTCCATGTAGGATGGAAAAAGTTTATACATGTGTTATGAGTCCTTTCCGATCATCAATAGAAAAATTTGTGGACCATATTAACATCTTTTTCTTTATGCAATAGAGTCGATATTTATTGTAGAAGAGTTGTGAAATTTTTACTCAATTAGTCCTTTTGGATATTTGTATCATCAAAATTTCATAAATTTTAGACAACTATAAGGACATTTCTTTAAGAGAAGACAAAAGGGGAACAAAAGTTAACCCAATTTGTTGCACTGTTGTCATACAAATTATATACAAAGCGAATTTGGAAATATCAATTTTTTTTATGAAAATAATGCATCTATTCTATCCCATCTTATATAGTGGAAGCTAATATATGGTGTAACAAAACTATTCTCTTTGTTTATTAGCCCCTAGGGTGGGTTTCTTTAAAGTATCCATGCCAATCTTTCTGAAGTTAAAATTTGCTCATTTAAATTCTTAAATGACAAATATGAAATCATAAATCTCTACATAGGGTTTCGGTTTCTTGAACTGTTAGGAGAAATGATAAATTAAATTTCTCGAACAATTATTGTTGATAATATTATCACAGTTTATCTCGGTCCAGTGAATATTGTGTGAAAATTAAAATATGAAATGACCTTTTATTTACTTCACTAAATTGAGAGGGAGGTGAGGGATAAGGTTGCAAAATATCAAACCCATCTTAAACCCCTCATCACCCAAAACCCAAGATCTCTCTCCCCCATCTCTCTCTCTCCCATCCATGGCTGCCACTCTCTCCACATCTCTCCACCTTACCCCATCTCACCCCTCCCCAAAACCCCCTTCCAAAAAAAGACCCACCACCACTCTCTGCTCCTCCTCCAAATCTCCCCCACCAGATCTCTCTGAGCACCACCCAAACCCATCTCTCTCGGACCAGCTTAAACCCATCTCCACCACCACCCTCCCACCCACTCCACCCAAAACCCACCTCAAATCCAAGCCCAAATCCACCTGGGTCAACCCGACCCGGCCCAAACCCTCTGTCCTCACTCTCCAAAGGCAAAAAAAATCAAACCAATACATATACAATCCCCAAATTAGAGACCTTAAACAATTTTCCCGCAAGCTCAACGAATCCGACTCCTCTGAAGATGCCTTCGTGTCAATCCTTGAAGAAATCCCGCACCCGATTAATCGGGAGAATGCCCTTTTGTTGCTGAATAATTTGAGGCCTTGGCAAAAGACATTAGCTTTTTTCAATTGGGTGCAAACCCAGGATTTGTTTCCTATGGAAACTATATTTTATAATGTGACGATGAAGTCCTTGCGATTCGGTAGGCAGTTTGAGGCGATTGAGGATCTCGCAAATGAGATGATTGGCAATGGGATTGAGCTTGATAATATTACTTATTCGACTATAATTACATGTGCGAAAAGGTGTAATCTTTTTGATAAGGCGGTGGAGTGGTTCGAGAGGATGTACAAGACAGGCCTAATGCCTGATGAGGTGACATATTCGGCTGTTTTGGATGTGTATGCCAAGTTAGGGAAAGTCCAGGAGGTGATGAGCTTGTATGAGAGAGGAAGAGCTAGCGGGTGGAATCCCGATCCAATTGCTTTTTCGGTTTTGGCAAAAATGTTTGGCGAAGCGGGTGATTACGATGGGATTAGGTTTGTTTTGGAGGAAATGAAATCAATCAATGTGAGCCCTAATTTGATCGTGTATAACACGTTGCTTGAGGCAATGGGGAAGACGGGTAAGCCTGGTTTGGCTAGGAGCTTGTTCGAGGAAATGGTTAGTGCCGGTATTACACCCGATGAGAAAACACTAACTTCACTCGTGAAAATCTATGGGAAGGCAAGGTGGGGTAGAGACGCGTTGAATTTGTGGGAGAAGATGAGATCGAACGGGTGGCCTATGGATTTCATTTTGTACAACACGTTGTTGAGTATGTGTGCGGATCTAGGGTTGGAAGAGGATGCTGAGAGGTTGTTTGAGGATATGAAGGGGTCGGAGAAGTCTAAGCCTGATATTTGGAGCTATACCGCTATGTTGAATATATATGGAAGTGGTGGGAATGTGGATAAGGCAATGGGATTGTTCGAGGAGATGTCGATGTTAGGTGTGGATATAAACGTAATGGGTTGTACTTGTTTGATTCAGTGTTTGGGTAGAGCTAAGAGAATCGACGATTTGGTTAGGGTTTTCGATGTTTCTATGGAGAGAGGGGTAAAGCCAGATGATAAGCTTTGTGGGTGTTTGTTATCTGTTGTTTCCTATTGTAAGAAGGAAGATGAAAACAAGGTGCTCGCATGTTTAGATAAAGCGAATTCGGGACTTGTTTCATTCATCAAGTTGCTCGAGGATGAGAAAACTGGTTTTGAAGACGTGAAAGAGGAGTTTAAACATATACTTAGCGCTACTGCAGTTGACTCTAGGAGGCCATTTTGTAACTGCTTGATAGATATATGTCGGAATAGGAATCAATACGAGAGGGCCCATGAGCTTCTGTACGTAGGGACCATGTACGGTTTATACCCGGGATTACATACAAAAACACCAGAAGAGTGGCGGTTGAACGTTAGGTCTCTTTCTGTGGGGGCCGCCTTTACGGCCTTAGAAGAATGGATGAGTACTCTGATGAAAATTATCGAGAGCAAAGAAGAGTTACCAGAGCTATTTTCGGCTACTACTGGAGCAGGTACGCACAAGTATTCTCAGGGATTAGCAACTGCTTTTGAAAATCGTGTTAAGGAACTTGCAGTGCCTTTTACGCAAAGTGAAGATAAAGCCGGAATCTTTGTGGCCAGTAGAGATGATCTAGTATCATGGGCCAAGTCGAAGTTGCCTTCTCTCACACCGACACTTTAAATCGCGCAAGGACATATCTGTTTGGATTTTCCTTTTTGTAGGAAGTTTTTGCATTTTTGCTATTTAAAGAAAAGCTGCTTCTGTGAAAGAATTCAAACAAGCATTGGGGCTACAAGCTATTGTCTGCATTGTTGAATGGTAATACTATTAGATTGTACTTAGAATGTCTTATTATGACTTAAATTTGCTTTTGAAAATTGTATTGAATTTGATCTCGGAATTAATTTTCCGAATGTATCCTTTACTAAAGTTTTTGTTAGGAACTCAATGCCGTAACAATTGCATAATGAAATTGAAACTCAATAATAGGTCGTCAAGCAGAGTCAGAAATCTATAGATTTGCAGAAATGGATTTGACAAGATTTTTCAACTGTCGAAAACAATATTGGTGAAATTCACCAACAAAGTAACAGATGCTCACCTTTTCGATGAAAGGGAAAAATGCAGCTCATGTTCTTTAGAAAATTTTTAAATTCCCCACCTAATTACAACACCCTTCTATGCTGTAGATAAAAAAAAAAAAAGGAAGAGACGAATGAATCATCGAAAGAGCCTCCATATATGCAAGATGTTGAAAAGAAAATTGGGATCTCTTCTGCTAATGATCGTTTTTTTTTTTTTTATCATTCCCACCTACAAAATTCCTTTTTTTCCCCTTCCAATCTAAAAGCCTATAATCTATGGTCCTCGGCATGCCCCTTCATCTTGATGAAAATTCATCGCCAACTCTACCAGATTTTCTTGAGGAAAATAAAGTATGATTCATTGACGGATGAAACGTTTTGGACCAGTGAAAAGAGGGTCGGGTTTGGAGCTTTAACTTGCTGGCAATTATAATCAACTTAGGGGTTGGAGCTTTTAATAGTGGAGACAGCTTATAGGTTAGAGGATTTCAAAGGTACTTTCCAGAGGACTTCCAAATTCTTCCTTCGAGAGAGATGACCATGACAGTAACATCGTCGTGGTACTTTCTCCGATCACCTTGAGGGATGTCGAGTAGTTCATGTAAATCCATTCCTGCGCAAAACATAATACATTGGTTAAGTTATGAACGTTGTCTAAATGCATCAGCTAGAAGATTGAGCAAATTAATTCCAACGCAAAACATATCCAATCCCACTTTGGCCCGAAACTTCATAATTGCAGTAATTAAACCAATTAGAGTCGAAAAAAGAACAAGTAATCAACCATCTACTATTTGTCCGTTGCAATTTTATCCCAAGGGTTATGGACAAATCTCAAAGGCAGACTCATGCCGAATTTCTTCAAAATTTTGAAAGAGTGACGCAAAAAATTTCCGAAGTAAAATGCCAGGGACAACATGGACATGGGCGTCAAAGCCTGTAGCCCTATCTTTTAAATTAGTAGTACCAGTTTGTTATAACAGCCTCTATATAATAGGAAACAAAAAAACAGATACAGTCCTGTGTGTTATAACAGCCTCTATATAATAGGAAACAACAAAACAGATATAGGCATCGTTTGTATGCTAACAAACTTTGTGTACATGAAAACAAAGCAAACTAACAAAATTCAAGTAGATACTCGCTAGGTAGGCACATATTCATCAACTCTTGTGACATTGAGGTAGGTCAGGAAGACGACCTAAAACATAAGCATTGTGCAAATATTCATCGCTAAAAATGAAAATAAGAGAAGACTGAACATTACTCAAAAGCATCAGTATGTAACAGCCCAATATTCAGACTGTTGATTCTCTCGATCAATCTAGAAAGTTAACCACTAGTTGAGGAAATCCAGTACACATCTCACAAGACTATTCTTGAAAAGCCCAGCTTTAAATCCAAATTTATAACTACAAGCTAAAAGTTAGTTGTTCTATGAGCTGTAGACCTTAATATGTTATTTATAGTAAACTCTCAATTTCTGAGGCCAGCATTTGCAAGATGAATTAATACTATTGTTTGCAAGATGATGCCCAGAAATCGTAACGAAGCATGAAGTTGAAATGAAATTGGTAAGAAATACTTTTAAGGTAAGCAGAAGAAATCTGCTTTCAATCAATTGAGCAAACATGGCAGGAACATACTTTCTCAAAGCTATAGAAAAATATTTTGCCAAAAATAAGTTCTCATAATGATATACTAGTTTGTATGTTTTGTTGAAAGTATATGATGCTTCCTCCATCCAACTTTTATTGTCCACTAAGGGAAATCTAAAGTATACGAGTTTAACTACTTTAATTTATTAGTTGCTTCCACATTTACACTTATCATAATTAATAAATGACATATGACTTGTAAATATTAAGTGGTATAAAGTAAATCAAATGAGGGTAATTTAGAAAATTTACAAATTTCTGCACATCTATTTTTAAAAAGTGGACAATTTTATCTATTTTTAAAAAGTGGACAATTTTTGGGCATTCCAAAATAGTAAAAAGAACTAAATAAGTTGGACGAAGGGAGTAATAATCAAGCACACTAGGAAAACAATGCGAGTAAAATTACCAGCTTTTTTGGCTGCGCGCAGAAGCAACTCCTCAATAAGATGCTGTGCAGGGTCTCCATCAGGGAACTTCTCCATAAAATTCTCAACTTCAGCAACTACTTCATGATTACTAAAGTACTGATATAAACCGTCCGATGAGAGGACCAAAAACTGATCACTTGGACAGAGCTTATGGTGGCGAAGAGAAGGTGAACATGATAAGTAAGGAGCAGTACCAATATACTCGTTCCGAAACATTTCCAGCAATGGGTCATTCCACTTGGGCTGCACTAACATGAAGACCAAATCACGATTCAAGTCTTCATGTTCCAAATAACATTAAATA
This sequence comes from Embelia ribes, assembly GCA_001753735.1. Taxonomy (NCBI): domain Eukaryota; kingdom Viridiplantae; phylum Streptophyta; class Magnoliopsida; order Ericales; family Primulaceae; genus Embelia; species Embelia ribes. The sequence continues at coordinate 5,103 of MKEJ01044201.1, read as the reverse complement.
TGTATGTGGAGTTATTGATACAAATAAAGCACTTAACTAAAAAATCTCAAACCATTGACATAAGAGTAAGCGAACCCATCAAAATCAGGTCACATGAATTTACTGAACTTAAAACTTGAAATCTATCCACAAAAGAAGAATAGTTTCCATAATGAAATCCTTCAAACATGAAAAATGCTTACAATCTTTAACAGACCTGCTTAAGAAATCCAGCTCCAAATGCGCGGGTTACTTTAAGTCGACCTTTTACTCTATTATTGACAATACAATTACTGTCATCGGGGTGCTCATTCTTAATTCTGATAATTTCCTGCAATGGACAATGAGAAGAGAAGAAATTCTAAGCAAATGTGAAATTAAAGGCATCAATACAAGGAAAGCAAACATAAAGAGAAGATGGCAGAGTGAAGCAGAAAATTTATCAAAAAGCCAATGGAGAAACAGAATCTTCAACAAATAGTAATTTGTAAGACAAAGGGTGAAAGGAAAATTTTGCCACATGAAATGCTGTAACACGATGGTCCAAATATAACTTTCCTGTCATTGCACATCCATGATCCCGACCCTTTCCCACTTTAGATTCCATGGGAGACACTAACAACTCAACTCATAGAGACAGAATCTAAAAACATGAAATGCATCCAGAAGTCAAAAAATTCATTTGATCAAGTGAAGTTCATTGTTTATGTAATCACAGTCAGAAGACTAGCAACAATCAGCTGCATCAAAAGAACCCAATATTGCACAGCTATTTGGACCTTTTAGAAGCAGAAAGGTGGTATCCTAAAGATAGATGGAAGCTGAATAGTGAAGATAAGTTGACAACACAAGTTTTAAAAAATGAAATTGATAGCGAGACTGTCATAATGTACCTTTATGAAAGAAAATGAGAACCAATCAGGTCAAAGCAAAGCACCATTTAGGTTCACAAGCTATGAGGCAAATGACATGAGACATAAAACCTACAGCAAATATGGTCAAGCCAACAAACATGTGTAGCTTAAATCAAGGTCCACTAAGGGCACAAGGTGCATTATGGTGCTCAGAATGGGTTACTTGAACGTGGTACTATAGTTTTCTTGATAGCTGCCAAGCAGTTACAACAGGGGAAGGCATAGCTGAAGAATTCATGGACCCACATTTGGTTCGGAGAGGTAGCAATACAGATTGAAATAATTACGGACTTATTTACTTATTCTATTCTTGTTCCAATCAGGGATTGCTGGGACTACTCTTTCGGTAATCTGAGTCAGCGTTCCGCTATATTTGAGATCAAAAGGTCCAAATCATGGTCAGAGGGAGATACTTCAGAAGCCAGTATCTATGATTTAAACATTTCCTTTTGTTCTTTCACCTCTACTAATACTATCCTCTGATATGCCATCTATAATTTATGTCAATCTTGAAAATCCACACTTTTCAAACCCAGAAAACAGACGAAATTCAAGGATTTCTCCTTGGGGTAAATACTTATATGCACACCTCTTCTGGTTGATCTTTTTCCCATAATACAGCACAGGTGGTTCGAGCTGCTCAGGCGCCCCTAAATGCCATCAAGCTTGCTACAGTAGCTGGGTCAGTGGGGTGTGAATCTAGTGATGGACCCAAACAAGATTCTAGCTGAATGAACTTGTGCAAATGAGTAATCAGAAATCTGAATTCTAATTAGAGTAGTAACATGACTAATCAATTTGATTGGAATTGGGTTATCTTGGGATGCATCTTCTCTAAGGCTTTGAAGACATTATCCTGTATCTCTTTTAGATGATTCCTAATAAATGTTCAGGGTTCTAAAATAGACGAGGAAAGGAAATTTCCTGTGGGCAAACTTGGAGATCCATTTACAAGCTACAAAAGTGAGCCTATGTACGTAACATGTGAAGCAATTATCATATGCCAAGGACAACATCCTATTAGAATTTGAGAAAGGAAGCTTCCTTACATCATTCTCATAACCTTCAGTTAGGAAAATGACAAATTGGGTATATGACCAAATGACAAAGGAGGCTTCTTGATGAATATGGAGGTTTACAAGATAGTCTACAAGATAGTCTATGTACTCATTCAAGTCCAAGCGACCGATTACATTTGGCTCCAGAGTTCAACGCCTTTTGAGGGTTTATGGTTTCAAATCAACTTGCTAATAGAAAAATGATTGATGGGCAGAACACCAAATATCTTTTTCATCTACATTTGCTCACATGAGGTTGCATAAAAAATGTTGCTAGTGTCTAACATCCTTGTCTCAAAGAAAGTTCCAAGAAATAGACTTGCAAATCAAATATCAGAAAATCAGTGAGAAATGCACACTGAGAGAAACTAAAATGTTGAATCAAGTTTAGTTACACACATACTAACAACCTTTAAGTGACAAGATGGAGAAACACCTGTCCCATTTTTGGAAAATGTTGAAAAATGTGATTCACCAGGTTTGCACAAGGATTTGTTTTAATAATCACAGCATATGGTCATTACGGACTCCAAAGTCAAAAGGAAAGAAAGAAACAGTTGAGGAAGAGAAAGTTAGCCACCAGAACTGATTACTACAAGAGTTCTTGATTTCAACCACTAAATGCAAAAAACAACTTCTACCAACTTCACTAGAAACTACTCAATATGTCAGCTTACCAGCTGCTGGTAAACCATCAATTTTTGATAAAAAGAATAATATCTTCTCTCTACTCAAATTGAATAACTCAACAAGTTCACAAAATCAACCATATTTCCCAACACAATCCTCTACATGGGGATAAAATAATTTATTAAGGAAGTTTATTTAATAAAGATTAGAAAGAGTCCTTCAAAGTAGAACTCATCACCACATAAGAACCACCTAATCTCCCATCCAGTGTTAATGCCCTACCAAATTTTAATGAAAGCTACTTATCTGTCAACTATTCCTTGCGATATCCACAAAGAACTTAAACTTAAAAAAGAAGGGAATAGCCAAACATCTGCATTACATATGTATGTTCATTGCTGCACAAGCAAATTAAATTAATACTTATTTACTCCAAATTACCTAAATTAGCAGATACAATGCCCAATTCCTAATCATAATCCTACCAGAAAATCAAAAGGAATGAGCTTAAGAGTTGAACTTGAACACTTGCTTCTTCCATGATCGTGTTATGATCAATGCTACGCTTCAAATATATCAAGTTAGAAACCCATAAATTAAATGTCCAAGATTTATAATAACTCCACAAGCAAGTCAAATTAAAAGCCTATTTACTCAAAATGACCTAAATTAGCAAGAAGTCAATGCATAACCGATAATTCCTAACTGAAAATGGACATATTGAGTTTAAGAGCTTCCAAACAAAAGAAGCGCTTACTTCTTCAACACTTGTGCTATGATCTGTCGACAATTGCAACGCCCTCAACTGCACATTTTGAGCCGGACCCTCACTGGCCGCCACGACATCCGCTCTCTCCCCACCACGTATTCCCTCCTCGACTATATCCTCTCCCAAATTCGCCTCATCAATCACAACCTCTTTTGACCCTCTACTAGTATTAATCTCTTCTTTCAAAAATTGCGCCACAATAGCCCTACTGTCCCCCAAATTCATTACATACACATCCTCCTCTCTCATCAAAACAACCAACAAGCAAGAACCCATCAGCGCAAGCTCCGGATTCCGATCAAGAAACTTATCTGTCATATCCAAATATGCCTCCTCAGTCGCCTCAAGTGCCCGCGACATGGCTCTCAAAACCTCCCCGTGATCAACGGGGCCCACTTTACGCTTCCTCCCGCTCCTCCCTACCCTATCCTCCTCTCCTTCGTCCTCCCCATTGCCCGCATCCCTATTCTCCCCTTCCTCTCTCTTCTCCTTAAACCTCCATGCAAACAACTTCCCACTCTCCTTACGCCTAATCAAACCGTGCTTCAATCTCAATAGCAATAGTGAGCGCCTACTCACAGCAGACCCCGCATTACCCACACTCAATGCGTCGTCCACTGAAAACGCAAACCTATCGGAACCCGAAAGATCAAGCCCGTCTTCTCTATCGTCCTCGGCTAAATACTCCCACAACCGTCTCCTCCTAACTGTAATTTCATCTGATTGAAACGTAACTTTCTTTCGATCCGAACCCACATTGTCATTCTCCTCTACTACGATTTCTGTATTTTCCAACCCCAAATTAGTTACTTCTTGTGGGCAATTATTTTCCCCATTGTCCCAAAATAGACCTTCTAATTGATTATACATAGCTTTATATAGATTACCCATTAGGAACTCAGGCCCATCGGGGCCGTTGAACCCATCGTAGATCCCGACGAAGAGCCACCCGTGCTCCTCCGACACAACCACGTGTACCCTATCCTCCCCGGCCGCCCCCAGCGCCCACTGAACATTGTCCTCCTCTCTCTCCCGCTCTCTCTCCCTCTCTCTCTCCTCCGCCTCTCCCTCCTTCCGACCGCCAACGAAGTTCCTCACCGGAACAACCCACGGCCGCTTCTTCTCGGAGAAGTTCCGGGACAACGCCTTCCGGAACCCCGGAATACCCTTCTTCTTCTTCTTTTTTACGTAAACACCGCCGAGCGGGGCCGAGAACGGGACCCCTTGATCCAACGGACCAGATAGCGCCGCGCGCTCGATCGGGCCGGACATGAAGAAGGCCTTGTCTGGGTCGGGCTGGCCCGTTCCGGCCCGTGGAACGGGCTGCAGCGGCAGTGAGGCGAACGACGAGGAGCTCTCGAAGCCGCCGTTGAGAATAATACCCGATTTACCCCCAGTGGCATGGTCGTAAATATTGTCCAATTGGAGGACTGTTTTGGGAGTGGAGGTGTTGGCGCTGACGGAGGCGCCGGATATGGACCTGAACCCGGTCGGGTCGGGTTTTGGGTCGGGCCGGGTGGGAGAGAACCGGAGGGAACCGGAGGGAGAGAGGAACCGGTCGGAGGGAGTGGGAGAGATGAAGCGGTTGGAGGAGCGGACGTAGGCGAAGGAGTGGCCTAGGGCTTCGTCGAGCGGGTCGGAGGAGGTGAAGATCGGGTCCGGGTTGGGCCCAGCCCGGTCAGGGCCCGGGCCCAAGCAGGGGAACAGCTGGGAGAAGCCGTTGCCCCTCACCGCAGCATTGGAGAGAGAGAGA
>MKEJ01044199.1:0-11587 GCA_001753735.1 Embelia ribes | reverse complement strand
ACACATCAAGAAAATATATAAATTAGTATGAATCTCATAACCAAGTCAAGATAAGCCACATTAGGCTTTCTGCTAGTGTAGATATCAATCACTAAGCCATGGCCAATGATGCTAGCACAATTACAAGTTCAAGATTAGTTCTAACAAATGGTTGAATGCCCCACAAGTTCGAATACCAAAATACAATAATATTTATACCAAGTCATTTCAATCGGGTATACAAAGAGCAAAACTTGGCCATATATCACTCTAAGTATGTCAAGGAATATGCAACGGACAAAATAACATATATACTATAGTTTTCGTGTATATCAAGATTTGTCCAAGTAAGTATCCTCAAGTCAAGTAATCAATATCGTATTTGTGTATTGTGTGTACAATATATATCAAGTCAAGTTAATTTCAAAGAGTTTTTAACGTGCTAAAAATATAAGTAAACATGTAGTCAATGTATTTAATCAAGTATTTGGGGTGTATCTATGAGTATAGGACCAGCCTCAGTCCTTCAAGCCGTCTAAAAATAAGTTTAGGTGCTTATGAGTTTAGAACTGGATTCCATACACAAAACTCCTCTATTTGAGTTCTAGTATCTAAAGTATACGCACATTATTAGAATTTTAACCTACAATCAAGTACAAAAATTTTGAGAAAGTACCCTAATTTTCTTATATTTAATCGAAATTTTCTCTATTTATTAATATTTTATTACCATTAAATATTAATAAAATAAATTGGAAGGTGTGTCTTGAAAACGACTTTTTCGTCTAATTGGAAAATTAATTCATGTGACCCATCGTCAGCCACGACAATCCCCAAACTTTGAGGATTTGTAAAATGAAACTTCCCCAACACAACGGTACAACTAATTTTATAAAATAACATCGTTTGATAGGCCAAATAGTTCAATTTCAAAATGAATTAATTTTCCTAGTTCATAAAATAAATTCTAATTTCCCAATCCAATCACACAATATTTTGGCATAAATTCTAAAATTATGCCATAATTTAGAAATAAGACTTGAACAAACAGTAGCAATAATTTTCAAGTAATAATTCATAATAAAATCAAATAGAAATAAACAAACAAAATAAAATTGTTCAAAATCTTTATTTGCAAACTCCACCTCAAAATTGATGTCCTGACCAAATTGAAAGTGAATTAAAGTGTTGATTCAAGCCCTCAAATGCCTAATTCCAGTGCCAAATTTCAGGATTATATATATATGTGTATGAATGTATATCAGTGCGAGTGTATATGCTGTGTGTAACCATGTAACATATATATCTATATAGAGAAATAGACGTGAGATGGAGATTGGGAGGTGGTCATTGCCATGGCAAGGGCGACTGTTTCTATGGTTTCGTAGGGCGAGAGAGGGGGGAGCTTAACAGACCACCACCATAGGTGGAAAAATTGTAAAAATAGGACTAATAGTGCTCCCTATTGCAAAAATAGAACTTTGGGAGGCGAAAATACCAAAATATCCATGTATATTCAACTACCCTACTCTTTATCCCACTCCCCCCAAAAAACGTTACTCACTCTCACACACTCTCTCATGAAACTTTCTCAGGTACCCCACGCATACTCCTCTCCCTCTCTCACTCTATCATTGACCAATTGATTTGTAGGGTTGGTGATTTTGTTCGTGATCTGCTCGTGATCTTCTTGTTCCCAACTTATGCAAAACCAATTGAATATACAAGTTATTAATTAATATGTTTGGATGTTACTGTATTTGACCCTTTTTTTATTTTGGAGCTTATTTTCATGACTGTGATTTGATATTATTATGATTCGTGAGGATTTACGACCTTCGTGACATTTCTTTATTGTTCGTAAAGGGACTCAAAATATTAAATTTCAGGACTGTTCGTGATATTTCATGATATTTGGTGACATTTCACAACATTTTGATTTTTGTTGTATTTTTGTAGATGGTATCAAAAAAATTAGTTATACATGTTGAAGATTTCTATCCTGATAGGGTAGCATGGAGATAAAGTATTGAAAAACTAGTTTCAAAATTTAAAGAGATGGGGTTGATTGATAGGCATAAAGATATAAAGTTCAAGCACCTAGTTTTTGCTTCATTTTTGCAGTTCCCGAGTACCTTAATTCATGAAATGCTGCTTAAAAAAATGGGTAGCAATATAAGTGAGACAAGTTTTTTTTTGTAAATAAAGAGTTGAAGTTTGGCATAAAGGATTTTGCCCTGATTACTTGTCTAAATTTTGGTAAAATTCCTGAAAGAATATTTGAAGAAGTTAAGGAAGCTGATGAAAAAGTTGCACGTTTGGTGACTTAGTACCTTCCTACAAAGAAGGTGATGATGCATGAGCTGGAAGATTGCTTTCAATCTTGCAATGATTCGAAGATTGCTGAAAGTTAGTATTGATATACTTAGTTTGCCAATACCTATATGGATATGAAGCAAAAAAAAAAGTTGATAATGATCTGTTTAAAATGGTAGAAGACAAGAGTATGTTTCTTGATTATCCTTGGGGCAAGTTGTCATTTAGGGCTATCTTAGATGGTATTGATAAGGACATGAAGTACTTGCACAATAACTACTTGGTGAAGAAAGAGAAGCAAGATAATATATTGAAACAAATTAAAGAGACGACCCCAAATGATGAAAAGAAGATGAAGGGGAAGAGAATACATACCCATGATGCTTTATATACTATTTTTGGGTTTGATCTTACTTTCTAGATATGGATTTATGAGGTCATAGTGTCGTTTGTTTCTAGGTTTGTGAGGCACTAGTACTAAAATTGTGCTAAGAATTTCAATATACGAAGGCAGTAAGAAGAACATTGCCATTGATATTGTTAGTACTTTGAACCAGAAAAAAGTAAGTACAATCCTCAAATATTTTTTTTTCATTATTTCAATACATTTCGCGATCATTTCGCGACTATTTCGTAATAGTTTTCGCAACAGTTTTGCGATTGTTTCGTAACTATTTCGTGACTATTTTATGCCATTTCATTACATATATTTTGTTATCTGACCCATTTTTGAACTATTTTCTGCAGCTTTTCATGCTTCCTGAGATAAAGGCGTCTCAGAAGGAGAAGAAATTCTATAACTTTATAAGTTTGGATGATTTGTAAAGGATTATTATTGAAGAGGAAGGGAAAGAGCAAGGTGATGAGGAAGATAAGGAAGGGCAATTCAAGGAAACGCCTGTGAAAACTGCTATGCAGTTCCACTTCCTTACCCTTGCCCTTTTCCCTGCTACTGCCCTAGCCCCTGTCCTTACCCAAGCCCTTGCCCTTGAGCTTGACTCATCATTTGATAGTAAACTAGATGGACTATCTAAGGATATTTATGAAATGAAAGTTGATATACATATTATGAAGGCAAGAATGAGTGCAAGCCAGCAACAAATTATGAAAAAGATTACAGAAAGACAAAGTGGAATATTGAAAATATTGGTTGATTTTCAGTTTTCTTTGATAAATAAATTGAATGTCCCATCCAAAAGTGGTAGTCATTGAAGGGTGAGTAGGGGCAAATTATTTGCCAGTAGATATGACAGTTGGGAGGAAGTAATTGTTGAAAATAAAGAGAAAGATGAGAAAAGGAACCCCAGTGAGGAGGAAGAGACAAAAGGGAAGGTAAAACAGAAGCTTAAGAGGAAATTAAAATTGTTTAAATTATTTGATAAGGATGAAGATCTTGAACAGGAAAAGTTTGCTAAAAAGGTTGAAGTGATTGAAGAGGAAAATGTTGACGTGGCTGAGAAGGTTGATGTGACTGAGAAGGTTGATGTGGTTGAAGCGGTTCCTGTATCTGTTATTAATCTAGTTGGAATGCCTTTGGTATTATATACACCAACAAAGGGATCTGATTCCGTTCATGAACTCGCTCCCAATAAGAATGATCCATTGAATTTTAAGAAACCTAGGTTGAGGAAAAAATTTAAGAAGGATACAGAGCATACTAATCCATCAGCAAAGACCGTTAAAGTAGCTGATCCAACCAAGATCAATCCTCACGAAAAATTAGATATTGATTTGTTAAAAAAGACGACTCGAGAAAGATTCAGCAAAACCAAGGAAGAAAAATGTATTTACTGGTTATGCTACAATTGAATTTTTTGAAACTCTATTGACCAGAAGATTGTGGCTCAGGGAAGAGGTAAATCTATTATCTTTACGTATATATTTTCCTATTTAATTGTTTTTGTGACGGTTCGCAATAGTTACAGTTCGTAACTGGTCGCGACAGTTTGTAAGAAATATTGTTTTGATATATTTTTTTAATTGTGTAGCATATAGATGCGACCTTACAAAATTTGAAATAGAGAGTTTATAATTAACTCAAGACATACATGACAAGTTTTACAATAATTGACCGTGCAATGATTGTTATATTTAAGCATTGGTATGATGACTTCATAGTAGATGAGGTTGTTTTCATTTTTTATGAAGGCATTTTAGACTACTATTGGATTGGGGGTCTGATGACAAGTTCATGAGAAGGTGGGACAAGGTTAATGACATTTATTATCCTCTAAATCTTAGCAATTATTGGAATTTGTATATTATACACCTAAGAATATAGACAATTGAAGGTTATGACTGTGATCAGTCCCCAATTTGTCCCAATAGCCTTGAAGATTATTATATTAGATCGGTATATGAAATGGTGCCCTAAATGCTGAACAAACTGATGGCTGACATTGACAAGGTGAAATAACCCAATCTGTTTGAACTGAAATCCTTCAATTTCGTAAGAGTCTTATGCACTGTTATACCAAAACTAGAGGAAGTGGTGACTGTGGCGTGTATGTGATAATGTACCTAGAGTACATACTAGCCAAATTAGACCTTAAGGATGTGGTTGATAAACACATGATAGACTGGAGGAGAAAATGGGTTGTTCACTTGTTCCACAATCTCACTACACCATAGATGATTATGTAAAAATGAAAATTTAAGTTATCATGCTTTAAATTATATATGATTGTGCTTAAAATTTTTGTTTTATTTTATTATGCAAATAAATGTTGTAAATAGAAATCTCCAATAGTATGGTCATGAACCGTTACGAATGATCACAAACAGTCACGAACTGTTATGAACCCTCACAGTAGGTGGTATATACATGTCTGAAAGCCTATACTTCACTTTAATCAATAAATCAAACCTACTTCTGTCAACCTCAACAGTCTTATACAACATATTAATTAGTTTAGAGTTCGTGATATTTTCTGGTATGGAAATACCATCACATGATTTTGCAATGAAATTCCAAGGACCAGTTGCATTTTTTAACCACTCTCCATCATATTGAACAAGCACTTGATGGTCATTTGAAACAATAAAATGAATAAAAAAAATCCGTTTATGTTCAATTATGTCGCGAATTGTCGCAAACCGTCTTGAGCCGTCATGAATTGTTTCGAACTGTCACAAATTATCTGCGTCGAATTAATGATGAATATTAATCAAAAATAATTTTATTATTACTAGAAAGTCTCTAAATAATAAATTAAATAATATGCATCATAAAAATTATCATTTAAAATTGTTAGCAAGTATATTTCGTTGATAATTGAAGTTGAGGTGGAACTGGAAGGTAGTGCTAGAGCTGGAAGTGGGAGGTGGACCTCGCGATGGAGTTTGAAGAAAGAAAGAGTACGAGGGGTGACGTTGGAGTGGAGAAATCTAAGAAAGGATTTCAGTGAAATAGAGAGGAGAAGGAGATAGAATAGGGATACGAGGGAGAGGGTGAAAACTTCGGTACAATAAATGTATATTACAATAATGTAAATTTATTTCAAAATGTTATAGTACTATATACAATATGTTATAATTTTTTGCAATATATTATAACTTGATTATTTTATTAATAAAAATATCTGACCATAATATATTAAATAAAAATTACAAAATATTACAAATAGAGTCGTAACATGTATTTGGTAAAATTATTTTGCTTTACTGTATAGTTACTTTTCCAAAATTTCAACCCAGAGAGGAATATGTAGAGGAAGGGAGACGAGGGATATGTGAGAGAGAAAATGAAAAAAGAAGAAGATACAGTGAAGGATAAATATGTCCAAAATTTTTTTTTTTAAAAATATATTTTTGCAAACATAATTAAAAGTTGTCATAATTTTTTAATTGAAACAACTATTTATTAATCCTTGTATCATCTCCTATTCACCAGTCCCCAGTTTTGCAGCAGGCCGTTATCTAAACTGCAACAGCTATGCAATTATCTCCCCCAAATCACTCTCTTCCCCTTCTCGCAGACACCAGAGCAGCAACAAGCAATTCATCCCCGGCGCACGGTAGCATCAGACGTAGGCCGCTGACCAAAACCGTATGGGCAAAAGCAAACACCAAAACAAGGAACGAAGATGATTATAGGTCCACTCTCAGAGCTCTCAACTCCAAAGGCCGTTTCCCCCGCAAATCCCTTGGCCAGGTTTTGCAAATTACATTCGCCGTTCATATAAACTGTGTTTATGTTTTTGTATTTTGACAGGATAGAGTGAGTGGTTGGCTAATTGTTAGTAGTATATTGGTTATACTATTTGTGTTATTTTATATAATACATAGGCATTGTGATTCACATATTATTCGTTCAATTAATAAAAGATCATTACCCTTATTACTCTCTCTTAACATGGCATAGCCTCTTTTCCGAGTTCTAGTAATAAAAATACCCAAACTCTAAAATACCAACGCCCACCTTCCTCCGCAGCTCCCATCCTGCCGCCACTTGTCTCTCTTAACCCTAACTGTGGTTAAGGGATGGATCCATGAGGACAATGGGGTGTTGGAATCCCCAAAATAACAACAAATCCGACCTGATATCCCCTATTATAGCATAATGTGCGTAGTTTTAGCTCCGCATAATGAAGGGTTTGTCCCCTTATAATTTTATAAAACGTTCCCTTATAATTTTCTAAAACGTTCAACCTCTTCATTTTTGGTAACTGTCTATGCCCCAGGGTACTCACATCAATACCTCTTGATGATTCGCTATCCAAGATTTTAGGGATTAAAGTGAAGGTAGCTTTCTTGTATCTAAACACTATGAGGGTTTTTGCTATAGTGATCTCTTGAATTAGGAGATTAATGTTCACGACCCAATTATAATAATAATAATAATTTTTTATTTTTTGAAGTTCAAGGGATATGTTGTAAGCATTCTCCATATTCCATCCTCTATTTTGGAGTTTGACATATACGGATTATAATTTTGGGATTGAAAATATTTACACCAGTGCAAATGCCCTTGTTACAAGTGGTGTGAAAAATTACCCCACTTGTTACTTGGTTGAATTGGGGCACTCAAACAAGGGCGCCTAAATGGCTCCGTATCTTAAGTTTTATGTACTATACCCAATCGAATCTTTCCACCAACGGGTCCAAACACTATTGAATCCCCTGCCCTTAAAGGTTGGAGTTTGCTAAAGTGATCCCATACAATGGGGGACAACTATTCATTCCTAGTTCTGCTTTTATGTCTATGGGGTCTGGTGTAGTCATCATCCATATCACAGGCTCTACTTTGAGTTTGAGATATAACAATTAAAATTTTGAGGTTTAAAATACTTAAACAAGTGGGAATGCCATTTGTTAATTTGATGAAATGAAACTACTTTATAATAGTTACAATTTAATTTTCCTACACGGATAATGGATTCAATAATGATTATAGAGTTCTCATCTTCCTGATTAGCTCTGCTTTTCTGTGATTGCATGTATAATTAGTGAATAAAGCGGTGTAATCCATATGCAGAGGACTGGTCACAATTTAGAGATTTTTAAAGCAGCAGGGATGAATGACATACAAAAATATGTTGTCGTAGCCACATGCATGTAAGGACACATGTTATGCTTCCAATCTCACTAGTGTAGAAAAACAATAGATGACAGTGGAGGGAACTCAAATAGTTATTCCCACTTGTTTTATAGAGTATTCTCTCTAATATTCACTCCCCCCTGTTATAAAATACCAATTTCAAACGAGGCGAGCGGGGGAATTTTGTTGGGTACGTAATCCATATGCTATCTTCATTGACTATTACTGCAATTGGAAAGGACGTGGAAGCTCCTAGGTGAAACTTATCAAACAAAGATTTTGTAAATTTAGGAAGAATTTTAGGTTGGAGTGTTGAGTTATTAGATTAGTGTCCTGAGTTTTTGTTTTTGTGTATGAGAGACTAGCTGGGTACTTTCATTGTCCACTTGATAGAGATATTGTTTCGTTACAAATGACTAACACTGGGAAAACACAGTAGCCCCTGTGGTGAATTTATTGAGCAATGAATACATAACATTTATCAGTAATCTCCTATCCATGATGCTCATTTGTGCTCGTAGGAAAGAAAGAGAGTTAGAGCTGTGAGAGAGGGGTTTAGAAAGCAGGAGATTAACTGGGGACTTTCCTCAAACGTGTGGTAAGCGTGTTGTTTTGACTACAGTTTATGACAATTACACTGATGCAGAAGCTCTCCGTGAGGTTCATTGAATGGTTAAGGTGTTTCATGAGTTTTTATTTCAGCATTGCATGCAAATTTGACATCTTTGATGTATTTATATACGAGGCAAACAGAGAGAGTGAGTAGCTCCTTTGTGGTAAAATTTATTGAACAAGGACCAAAGAATTCAACCAGCATTGTTTGTTGAGTTCTCCAAAACATGACATTAATTTTTGTGTAAGAGAAAAATAGAAAGAGGTGTAATTAGATTTGCTGAAGCTCTTAGCAAGTTCCATTGGATAATAGAAGGTGTTTTTTTAGTATTTCCAGCATTGCACTTTTATGTCGACTTGATTAATGAGGAAGAGTGAAAGAATTGCTAAGTTGAATTATTTGCAACACTGATCGTTCCTTTTCTTGGTTTGACTTTTGGTTGTTCCACCAGCATTATATGTTAAATTCTTCCATAAATGAGCAACTTGCGGTTGTGGCTGATGTCAAGGAAGGAGATTTGGTACTGGAAATTGGGCCAGGGACTGGTTCTCTTACAAATGTTCTTGTAGATGCAGGTGCCACCATTCTTGCTATTGAAAAGGTCAATATTGCATAACTAACTTACCCCTTTACCTAAAGGTGATACATCTGTTTTTTGAAGCATGAATTTTCTGTGGTTGATGCTATACATGCACATACCTTTTAAGTTTTTTATACGAAACAATCACATTTATTACGGGAAAAGCTGAGGTTCCCATGTCTGTCAATAAGAATTCCATTATACTGCTGCCGCTTCTTTTTGGTTCACCTTTGTATAACTAGCATTTCAATTATCTAGGTAGGGTAGAGAGGCGACCCTACAAAAAGCAGAAAACATAATAGAAAAAATTATCTGGCCATGCTTTCTCTGCTGTGGAGAAAGTAAATAAAAAAAAAAAAAAAAAACTTAAAAAGGAGTCTCATGTAATTGTATGCCCTGCCATATATGTGGAGAGGTTGTTTTGGTGTCTTTTGGACAAATGCTCTAGATGAAATATAGCAAGCTTACTTTTACCAATATTCGTCATGCTGACACAGCTAAGCAAGAAATGAAGCTATTGGCTTGCGCCTTCACCTGCTCTCGTCTCATAACACCCAGAGAATTAGTTTAGCTTCAGTTCCATCTTTTTCTTTTCGAAGAACTTTCCTTTTTTTATTTTTCTTTCCCTTGAAAACCCTAGTTGGTATTAGTTGATATTTTATAGCCATGATTGTGGGAAGACTCTTTCACTACACATAACAGTCATACTTTAACTTTGTACACGGAAGACGACGGTTTGATTTTATTTTTTAAAATGAAACTCAAATATATTCATGTATTGCTTTGGTTTTTGCTGCTGAAAATATTTAATGCCATGCATTGTGAAGGTTTTTGCTACTTTAATTTGGTACTCACATGGGTCAATGCCGTTTATTTTATTTAAATGACAGTTCTTTATGTATGAATTTCAGGATCCACACATGGCTGCACTTGTGCGAGAACGATTTGCGAGCGGCGGCCAGACTAAGGTAAACTAAAATCTTTCTTCTTTTTTCCCCACCCTTGTTTATCGCTTTGGTCTTGCTTGGCCGCTTGTCTCCTTCTATTATTTCTTAATCTGCTCGCAATTGCCTGTGATATTCACATGTTGCAGTGTGAGTGTTTTTCCATCTTCTTAAGATTGACTGCTAAAGAAATTGAAATTAATGTCCCTCCATATTTTCCAATTTGTCTAGGTTTTGGAAGAAGATTTCACTAAATGTGACATTCGTTCTCATTTGTTGCCCTTATTGAAAAATGAAGAGTCATTGGATGGACAATCACAATATGCGAAAGTGAGATCTCTATTCTCTACCTCCTATATTTATGTAATTTTTAGTTGCAATGCAGCGTACAGCCATATTTCAAATGTCAAAGCTACTTGCTAATTTGCCAATGTGGATTCCTAGTTAATGGATTAGGGATGTAACAGAAGACATGTAATGTAAATGACTTACACAGAGCTGCCAAGGGCATGGCATTTGTTGAATTGTTGTAAAGTTGAAAATTGAAGTACTTGTATGCAAATTGTAAGTCCTTTGTATGTATATATTGTTTTCATTCTTTTTTCTGTATGATCAGAAATGTGTTTTGCTAGAAGTTGTTCTCCTATTTCTGCCCTTTTTCTCTCTGACACCCATTTGTGTTTCTAAAGTGAAGATTTATTAAGTGTTTGTATTTGACTGAATTCAGGGTGGTAAGCTATGGTTACTTTTTGTTAGATTGGGGTCAGTGCATATGCCCAGAGCTTAAGTCATATATTTAGAATAATGTAAGATTTTTTCTTTTCATTTGGTTCACGAATTTTTGACTGATACGAACTTGAATTCGTCAAAGGTTTAAAATTTCAGTCTATAGAATGTCATATCACTGATGCTGTTGTGAACACCTGATTATCTGCCACTGAAAACTCCTTAGTTTTCTCTCTTCTTGCCTCTCTTCTTGCCCTGTTTCCCAAATAAAATTCAGATTCCAAAAAGGAATTATAATTTGGGTCTTGCGCCTAGTGTAATTGTTCTTAAGAATTCAAATGATGCTTTCTAATATATTACTTGTTAAGCCCTTGACGTGTGCATGATGATTTTGTCAGCAAGCCAGCTAGCCTAGATAAATAAATTGCATCATATTTGAAGATGCTCCTTGATCCAAAATCCAGAAGCTTCGAGAAAACTAAACTTAAATAGTATCCGTCTTTCTAGCCTATCTCAGTTTCTTATACATGTTTCATGTTTTTAGGTTGTTGCAAACATACCATTCAATATAACCACAGATATCATCAAATTGCTTCTTCCGATGGGTGATATTTTTTCTGATGTAGTACTCTTAGTCCAGGTTTGTGTTGCTAGTCCTTGCCATAATGTTATTGAAATTTAGTCTGTATAGCTCAAAGGCTTGAGCACACCTTTGTATTCATGCGTATGGTTCATTAGACCACGAACTGTCTCAGGTTCTTATTGTTAGGAACTTATGAGTTATGTCCAATGACGTGTATCTAGTTATCTTTCCTACTTCGATGCCAACTTGCATGTGGAGTGGAGAGCCAAATAACACATAAATTGAATGATGCGTATAGTTAGTAACA
>MKEJ01044194.1:0-11914 GCA_001753735.1 Embelia ribes | reverse complement strand
TAGAGTTAATTACATCTCGTCGCTTTATCTCTCGTATTTCATATCCTAACTGTTGATAGATATAATATATATTTATATTTTGTAGTATAGAGAAAGAAAGGGAGACCGAGAGAGTGGGAGAGAGACACGACACGACACAAATCAATCCAGGAGAAAAGAGAGGGAGAATAGGGCAAATGCAGAGAGCGTAAATTGGGGTCACACTCTATACGTACGCGTATATGTATGGGGGGAGGGACATTCGTGGACGGTGTTCGTCGCTTGTTCCATCGCTGCTCTTCTCTCTCATCCTCTCCCACATACGACGATCAAAGGATCACTAGACACAATAGCAATGGCAGAGGATTAGCCAATCGGATTATTGAAAAAGAAAAGAGAGAGGAGGTTAGGGTTGTTGCAGATACATATATCTCTGGTTTGAAGCTGATTAAGGTTCCTAATAGGATTGGTTTTGTCATCATCCCCATGGATCCTCAGAAGAAGGTCTCTCCTTTTGGATAATAATTAAAACTCTTTTTGTTGATTTTTTAATTTTTTTTTTTACTATTTTGGTGGGTAGAGGAATAAATGTACTAGGGTTTGTTTTATTGCATCTTATCAACCAAAAAACAGTTTCTCTCCGGCCAGAAATGGCTGGCTGAATATGCTTCCGGTTTATTTACGCCAAACTAGAAAAAAAAAAAGAGAGAAAAAGACATGGGATGTATCGATATTAAAGCTTCCAGCTTTTCATGGACAAAATAGGGAAAAAAAAACAAAAAAAACCTTAGCTTAAAAGCTATGCAATGTTTTAGGGAGAAAAAGAAACAAAGTAGCTTGAGTTTANNTTTTTTTTTTTTTTGTGTTGTATTCTTAAATTAGAGTGGATGTGGGAATTGGATAGGATATTCATATGATGCTTCCGTAATCTTGTATTTCAATTCATGTGAGTTGGGTTTGATTGTTAAAAAAATGATCAAAATGAAGAGATTTGTATGAGGTTGGTGACTTTGATTAGGTTAATATGATATAAAGTTGTTTGAGGTGGTTTGTGCATGTGATACGTGTACTTGTGAATAAACGAGTTTGAGAGATTGATAATGTTCATTTTGGAAAGTAAAGAATAGGTAAGCAGTAAATCTCTAAAAAAATGTAAATGATAGGCAAATTTATAATTACTTATGTTTGTTCGGTGGGTTAGAAAAACTGATGAGCAGGTTGCCTTAGATAGGACTTTGTAGCGTTGGAAAATTGACGTTAATGTCTCAATGTTATTTTTATTCTAGTTCCAATTACCCGTCTCCAAATTCTTAGGATTATGTCTCGGTTTCTTATTCTTCTTGTTGTATTTGGGTTTGGCGGGTGGAGTTATAAATGCACTCTATTTGAAAAGATGTTTAGTTTTTTTGTGTTGTATGCTTAATTTTGATTTAGATGTCTGCATTAGATATGCTATATGCATAAACAATAGTCCAAGCCTTAATCAGAAGAGTTTTGGGTAGGTTTATTGTATGACGATTTCCAGGTCGTAAATGTCAATTTATGTTAGTGGGTTTTATTTGGTAATTTCATTTTTGATTGAGGGGTCCTTTGGGCACTGTATTGAGCATACTATCTATCGTTTGACGGGGCGCAATAAAGAGTTATGCATGGGTTTTGGCTATCGAAAGCATTCTTTTGTTTGATTTGCTAACGCTTTCAAGATTTTGGATTATTCTAGTTTTTCTTTTCACTATCATGTAGTATAACATTTTTTGTTATTTTTGGTCTGGTGGATTGTCACCTGAGAAGTAGGGGAAAAAGAAAATGTTTTTCTTATGTTACTGTAATTTCTTGCAAGTATAATAACTTCCCAAAGGTAAAATGATTTTATGAAGGTTTACTTGTTTGTTATATTTTGGTCATGGCGATATCCTTATGCAAAAAATTGCATGGAGACGGTTCGTTCTTTCCTCTTGTGAGTATTGATAATCACGATTTTGTAGTTGAGTCGTAATTTTTGTGATTCGGCATATATTGTCAACATATCATTGAGTAAAGCATTGTTGGGTTATATCTTCATAGAGACCAAATACTTGTCAGAATCTTAGAATGTAATTTTTGAAGAAAGTCTTGTGGTTTTGCTTTCTAAAAGAGGTGAAATAATGCCTTTAGAGTGAATTGTTCTCAATGGAAACATGTGTATCAATGTAATTTCACCGTTCACTTTTAGGCGTAATTAACTTTTTTTATCTTCTTTTTCCTATATTTGGGATATTTGTAATTATTACTCAGAGCGCTTTGGATACGGAATTCTTCACAGAGTATGGAGAAGCAAGCAGATACCAAATTCAGGAAGTTGTCGGAAAAGGAAGTTATGGCGTCGTCGGCTCTGCTGTCGATACCCATACAGGAGAGAAAGTGGCCATCAAGAAGATCAATGACGTGTTTGAGCATGTATCTGATGCCACGAGGATCCTCAGAGAAATCAAGCTCCTTCGACTGCTCCGTCACCCAGATATTGTTCAAATAAAGCATATTATGCTCCCTCCTTCTCGTAGAGAATTTAGAGATATATTTGTTGTATTTGAGTTAATGGAATCTGATCTTCATCAAGTGATCAAGGCGAATGATGATCTTACGCCCGAACACTATCAGTTCTTCTTGTATCAGCTTCTTCGTGGCCTAAAATATATACATTCAGGTTTGAACACTTTTTGGTTATCATAATCATTTTAATCTTTTCTATTTATATGTCATCTTTCTGTCTTTTTTATTGTTATTTATGTGTTTCCTTCAGCAAATGTGTTCCATCGGGATCTAAAGCCTAAGAATATTCTTGCAAACGCTGACTGCAAGTTGAAGATTTGCGATTTTGGGCTGGCTCGTGTATCCTTCAACGATGCGCCATCAGCGATTTTTTGGACTGTAAGTTTCTAAATCAATAGCTTTAGCACTTGTTTCCACTATCTTTGGTTTCTTATCCGGGATCTGTTAGCTTACCTTTTGCATTTCTTTTCCTAAATATTTTAAAGGATTATGTGGCCACTCGATGGTACCGCGCTCCTGAACTCTGCGGTTCTTTTTTCTCCAAAGTAAGTTGCCTCTATCTGTGGCTTGTATAGTTATCTTACATCTCAATTTCTTATCAGTGACAATTTCTTATCAGTGAAATTGCAATCTTCTAAATGATTGTTGTTTGGATTTATTGAGTTTTGATATTTTCTGGCTGTATCTGTGACCTGACTGACTTTTATATTATCTCTTCTCGTTTTCTGAGTGCCCAAAATTGTTGCTTCTTATTGTTTCTTTGGATTTAGAATCTGCTAGTTGTTTGACAGCATTAATTGATGACGGTTAGATGATGGAACTAGTATACATGTTGCTTCTGTGTTCAGATATCTTTATAAATGAGACTGGATTGTTTATTTTCATTTATCAGTATATTCTTTATTTGAACAATAATTTTGTGATTGAAGATAACCTTTTGGTACAGTATACTCCTGCGATTGATATATGGAGCATTGGATGTATATTTGCTGAATTACTTTCGGGAAAGCCACTGTTTCCGGGGAAAAATGTGGTACACCAGTTAGATCTCATGACCGATCTCCTAGGAACTCCTCCTCCAGAAGCCATTGCTAAGGTTAGTTGTTTTATTGCAAATTTTTGGTTCTTTACCTCTTCAGGTAATTTTCTAAGAATTGCCATAATTTTATTCAACTTGTTGCAATTACAGTAAAACATTAATTCTTTGGCTTACTATGGCAGATCAGGAATGAAAAAGCAAGGAGATACCTGAGTAGTATGCGTAAAAAAAATCCAGTTCCGCTTCTACAGAAGTTCCCGAATGTAGATCCACTTGCTTTACGCCTTTTAGAACGCCTTATAGCATTTGTTCCTAACGATCGACCCACTGCTGAAGAGGTGATATTTCGCACAGGATACTTTTGATAAATGAGTAATATTCCACCTCATTTAAAAGCTTAAGCTTTTAGAGACAATGTTAAATCGGCTAATGACTCTAATCTAATTTCTATTTGGTGGTGCCAGAGTTGGAACTCAGATAGGTTTTCAGCTCTTTTATCACATTAAATTTATCTGCTGTTTGTTTCTGCAGGCACTTGCTGATCCATACTTTCATGGTTTGGTGAATGTGGACCGTGAACCATCCACTCAACCCATATCTAAATTTGAGTTTGAGTTTGAAAGAAGAAAGCTAGTGAAAGATGATGTTAGAGAGTTGATCTATCGAGAGGTATGGTTTCATGACAGGTGTCTTTCTCTTTGTTAAAGTGGGGCTCTGTTGATTCACTGACAGTTGTTTTCGCTTTTAGATTTTAGAATATCATCCGCAGATGCTACAGGAGTATCTTCGAGGCGGAGAGCAGACTAGTTTCTTGTACCCAAGGTTAGACTAGTTGATTACTTATCCCAAAAAGAAAAACTCAATTGATGTATGGGCAAGTTTGCATCTCTTTTGCATAGAGGCGTTTGCGCTTTTGACAATTGGCATAATTGCTTTTGTCGCGTTCCAGTGGCGTTGATCGGTTCAAAAGACAATTTGCCCATCTTGAGGAGAATTTTGGTAATAAAGTTGAAAAGACTACCCCGGTTCTGAGGCAGAATACTTCATTGCCTAGGTATGACGGTGAAAGCAAGTTTTTCCATGCTACGTTTCTGACACGCACCATGATGGCCAAATATCATTTTTAGATGTCTCAAAATATTCTGAATTTTCATTGAAAATACTTTTTACTATTTCCACTACAAGTACATGTATGCTTCTCCACCATTTAACAGTTGTATGTGGTGGTCTCGACATTATGTGTTAAATTTGTGTACATGTAGCTTTACCCTTATGTGTGACATCTACAAACTTACGTTAACGACCCAACATGACATCTTATTTTGGTTCCATCTCTCCAATCCCAATTTATTGGGATTTTAAGGTTTGGATGATGATGATGATGTAGCTTTACCCTTATGCTAAATAGTTTGTGTATTTGGTTTTTCCTCTTTAAGTTTTCTGGTTTATCCATTCTGGCGGTGTATTTATTTGTTTCACCTTGTATTTGCTTTCGTCAGAGAACGAGTTTTGGCACCCAAAAGTGAGAATACTTCTCAAAACGACGAGACATCAGTTGTTAGCGTTCTGCACAGATCTCTGGAAATATCAGAAAATGGACCCAATGAGTCAAATTACAGTGCTCGTTACCTATTAAAGAGTGCTAGTATAAGTGCTTCCAAGTGTGTAGTATTCAAAGGAAAGGAGGAGAACGAGGTACCTTTTCTCTTTGACATTTAGTTACTATTTGTTCCATATTTGATCCAAGTTCACTATGTAGTTTGGTTTTCTTGAGATCTGCTAAAGCCCAATGGTAATTGTGTTCAATGTTTTGGTTCCCATGGAAAAGTAAAAATGAAACTTGTAGTTCTTGGGTGAGAGAATGAATTGAGGATTTCTAAATGGTTCTAACAGTGATTACATTTGTTTCTCTAATTTTTTGCAATAATCTATATGTTTCTCGTTTATTACAGGAAGAAGCAATCACTGAGAGTAACGATGACATTGATGTTTCATCACAAAAAGTAGCTGTCCTTTAGCCGATTTTCAACGATATGTTAAGATAGTTGTTGGCGTCATTACATACCTAACTCCAAATCTTCCCAGTCCTGTTGTCTAGGGGACATAATGAGGTCTCAAATGTATTATTTTTTCCTCTACAGGTAGAAGCTAACTGTAGGACTTTTTGTTCTTTTAGTTTTGTAACTTTTGTTAGTTTCTTTTCCATGTTACCATATATATGTGCTTTCGCAGTTTCATGCTGAAAGCTCTCTCTACATTATAGAAAAAGAAATCATAGTTTTATGTTGGATGTTATCTTTAATAACTGCTCAGTAGTAATCTGAAACACTGCTTGTTAGGTTTTCAAGAGCTGGTTTATCAGCTTGTAGTAGGTAACTTCGACTTTGCTCAGGACGGATCTATATAGGGACAATACCGCCTTAATTTTAAAATATTGACATGTTATCTTGTATATTTAGTAATTTTTTTCTTTTCTTCTTTTTTTTGTGGTTCTAGATGTCCCATAATTGAGGTTAACCCCCTTTTATAATTTCCTATGATGTTCAGACGCTCTCATTCATATTTTTTGGCTCCGCCTCTGCATTTGTTTGAGTTGAAGTATGTATTTTCTGATTAAATCTTTTGCTAAAGCTGTTGATAATATCAAAATTATTTCACACACGTAAAGAACAAAAAACATGCTATTATCAGCTTTACTTGCATTCAACTAGTCTGTTCTCAAATCTTAGATGCTTTAATACTTCAGCATTGACCGATTTCTATAAATATATCAAGAGAGAGGTCGGGAGATGCTCCAAATTCACTTCTCATTATATGACCTAGAGGCATGATGAATGATTGAAGTGTAATGTATCTATCTAATGATATATATACAAACAAATGTAACAAAAATAAAAAATAAAAATGGTGTAAGCTCTTTATATAGCAGCATGTGTACCATTATTGTATTTCTTTTCTGTATGTGCACAGGGCTTGTTAAAACCGTATCCAGAGTAGAGCTGATAGCCACCGAAAATAGTTTGGTCTCTCAAGTCTTTGACAGAACATGGTTGTATGCAATCTGTTTTAGGGAACCGGCCTGCCAAATGCATTTCCTGCAGTGTTTCCGTTTCCAAAACAAAAAAGAAAGCGATTTTCGGAAACATAATCAAATGCAGCTCCGTTTATGATCCCACAATTGCTAACATAATGTGTACGATGAGCTGCATGTTCTTGCCAACTCACAAGAATCTCAAATCTCTATATTGTGGATACGGTTTTTGCCTACCGAGAAAAGGAACTTTTAAATTCCAATAATAGATTTTATGGTACGTTAAAGAAAAGCGATCTACCACGCACTTGCGCTAGAAAGAGTTCGATTAGGTAGATCACTTTTCGGGGTCAGATGTAATTCCCCCTATGCTATATTAAGGTTCAATTAGGTAGTGTTTGAGTATATAAAAAAAAAGGGTTCAATTAGGCATTGAGAAAATGTGATTTTTATATTTTTAAAATTGTTACACTTCTGTTGTTTGCTAATGTTGTTGAAGTATATTCGATTTGTTTTCAAGTTTTGTTTGCTGCGTTCAATTTATTATTATTTAATTATTTTTGTTTTTTGCAAATGAACAATGATGCAAGCATGCTTGTTGCCACAGTGCGTTGAAGAAAGGAAGTAAAACAAAAGTGAAAAAGTGAATTACTGGCTGAAAAAGGCTCACGTAAAAAGTGGAGGAGCACTGAGTAAGGTTTTTCTTATTTTAAATTTTATTTTAATAGATGTGTACTTATTATTTTGGTTGTTGAAAAAATAGATAAGGCTTTAAATCCAAATTAATTAATATGTCATCATTTGATAGTAAGAATTAACTTCTCAAAACTTTAATTGCTCACATCAAACATTTGAAAATTAATAATTGTATTCATTGATAAAGGTAAAGCACTCTGTCAGTAACTATTGCTACTAAAATAGCTCTACTGCAAACTAAATATTCTTCTCGGGAAAAAAGTGCGATTTTTGGAAATCAACAACTATAATATTGAAAGCCATAAATTTCTAGTCTTCTCGGTTATCATATTTTGTTTTCTCGTATTACATCTAACCCAAAAATATTAATGAAGTTATAAACCGACCACCAAAAATATTAACAGACTTCCTTTAATAAAATAGAAATTTAATCCTACAACCACTGGCCGTGCCAAGGGGCAGAGTGAGCTATACCAATTTTTTTTGCAAAAAATCTATGTGAAATTTTGAATATTTTTTTAAATTCCTATATTCTGACCCCCTTGTAAAGAAAAATAATCCCGTCATATGAGACAATAAGATTTAGCCCCCTCGTCAAGATATCCTAGGCCACTTATGCCTGTTGTGGTTCCAAGCAGGGAATTCCGAAAAAATTTGCGACATATCTATGTAAATATCAAAATTTTTTCATATCCCTATAGTCCGACCCCTCCCGAAAAAAAAATTAACCACGCTATATAAGACGGTAAGATTTGGCCCCCCGCCTATACCGGTGATGGTCCCAAGGGGAAGGGGCCGCAGCCTCCTGATTCTGAAAAATTTCGCGAAAAATTTATGTAAATGTCATTTTTTTAATTTCCCTATAGCTCAATCTTCCCTAAAAAAAAAAAAAAACCTCGTTATATAGGACAGTATCATTTGATCCCCCACTTAGAAATTTTGGGTCCGCCAATGCCAGTGGCTATCTCAAAGGCGGGAGGGGAACCGACCGGAAAAATATCAAAATTTTTTAATACCCCTATAATCAGATTGTTCCTAAAAAAAATAAATTATCCTACCATATAAGACTGTAGGATTTAACCCACCGTACCCAGAAATCCAGAGTTGGCACATGCATACAACAATAATTTAAATCCTCACATAATGTGAAAAAACTTCTATTGAAGTCTAAAATTTCATCTACACACTAAAGTAGGCTTAGTTCATATTTGATGAAATATTTATGTATAAAAATATAAGAATAGATAAAGAGATACATATTTTGATTCAGTTTTTGATATGGATAAATTATACCATTAGATTCAGATTAGTCCAACGCATAAAGTGATTGAAATAGATATAATCATTGAATCAAACATAATCTAATAGTATAGATTATTCACGTAAAAAATTATACTAAAACACATCTCTTAATCTGTCTCCTAAAATATAATCGCACATCAACAATATATTCATACTTGATTAAAATCCGATCCGACCCGATTTGACCCCATATGTACTCTACTCAGTATAATTCCTTCCCCCGCCCACTTCTTTACATCACTTCATTAGTAAATATATCTGTACATACAACAATAATCCATTTGGTTTTGGCATTTACTCAATGAGTGTAGGGTAGAGCGAATTAAAATTATGGATAAGTCCACTATGAGGCAGCTCATGTATATATATATATATCTTCACGTGATCGGCTCTCTATTAGCTAGTCACATCATTACTCGAACACATCCAAATAATGACATTAAAATTTAGTCAATTTAGAAGAGCACTAATTATGAACACCGTCACATAACTACTACTTATTAATCTAAAAGTTTTCTCTTATGCAATTTTCGTTCTATTTATAATATTTGGCGCATTAGTTTTCCAATACATGTCGTATTAACTTATTGACATGTGTTTCACTCATTAAGAATTTTTAATTTTAGAAATAATGTTATAATATTCTCCACTGAAATAATACGGCTTGGGCCTAAATATTTTAGCCCTTACGAAAAAATAACTTTTCAAGGGAGACATCATTAAATGAGCTAATAGGCATTAAATTATTTTAGCATTTCAAATTTAACCTTATCAAAATATACACTAAGAAAATTAAAGAATATAAAATACGTTAGATATGGGTAATGTAGTAAATTTACAAACTTTACTTTTAGAAGATTACTAAATTTAAATTTTGTGACATCCAAAATGTTCTAAGGGATTAAAATTTTGGGATGAAGGAAGTAATATTAAGATAGCATTGTAATAAGATTTTCACTAAATTTAAACTTCATTTAATATATATTAGTTTTTCTTAAAAAGTTAAAAAAAGAAAAGAAAAAAATGGGAAACATAAGATACCAAAACAATTGGAAGTTATAAAATTTATAAAAAAATAATATTATTTTAAATCAAAATTAATTATAACAAACAAAATATTATACACACCACCTGCATATTACACATGCTCCACTGCAGTATATTTTCAATCCAAACAAAAGGCTGAAATAATAAACTACTTTAGTATGCTAATGTAGAATTTTACTATTTTGGGTCTTACATGCCTTGCATTGCCCTCATTTATTTCAGATAAATTGTCTCTCTTAAAATTTAATTGAAATATGCTATAATCAAATGTTCACTATTGAATCGGATTTAGATTTGATTCCACAGATGAACATAAAGAAAATATTTATTTTCTAAAATTAAATAAAATTTAAAACAGATGAAACCATATAGTTTATTTGGACATACTCCAAGCAAATTTTAACCCGTTTGTGGGAAACTAAAAGAGGTAAAATAAAATCCCACAAGCCATTGCAAGTACGCAAGGAAATAATGAACTATAGTAGATTAGGTGAAATAAAAAGTGTAAATTTGCCACAACTTTATGTCATCATTCATATGGTGTGAATAATTTAATTTAGACATATGACATGTCACACACACACACACATATATATATACATATGTTGCCCCCACAAAAATGATCACGGGTCTCACAACCTGTACCAACCTATTGTTGGTCCATACTACTTTAATTTCAGAAAAAAAAAAAATATTGTGAAAATAAGCATAAAAAGGATTGTAATTAATGTTAAAACTCTAATTAAGTATGTCAATATTCATTTCACATCGTAATTTTAATTTTTGGATATAATTGTTGGTCACACCATGTTATGCTAATGGCTTGGCAGAAAAATAGTTAAAAAGTAATTACTCTTTTTTTTTTTTTATTGGAAGTGTTTCTTAGTTTTGACATGGTAGTATTTTAACACAAACTTGTGACCTGCACAAAGGTACTAGCGCATAAGCACTTTTAGATCGAGTCATGACTCATCAAAACAATTAACGGAACAATCATCCAAGCTTAGCAAAGGAACCATTTATATATTTAATATATAATAAAATGAGAGAGCAAAGAGAAAAATGAAGCTGCTTCAACAATTTAAGATTGCCAAAATACTCCTTTTTTTTTTTTTGCATAAATTTCATATGCGTACAAAAAAATTTCACGATAAGGTGGTTAGCATGAGGGTAAAAAGTACATTAATCAGCACTCATCAATTATCTATTTACTCTCTCTCTCATATAAGTGACTAGCCACCTCCCATCCAAATCACTCGGCTCCCTTACCCTCTCTGTCTCTTTGTTCCCTTTTCTATCGTCGTCATACCTATGTCGCTAACTGTCTACTTCTTCTTTAAATTCCCAAATAATTTTTATTCTTACTTATTTTTAATTCAATCATCAAGTAAACTGTATATACGAGTTGCACATGCATTGCGTGTGCCCCAATAGACTAGTATATACATATATAGCCCGGCTAAGATCAAACATCCAAACTCACGAGATCTATACTACAATAGTAGGCCCAAACCTATATCTTCGCGACGAAACCATATTCATACCACGATCTATGGTTTCCAAATAACTTTTGTGCAGGGGTGGAATGACATTCCTGTTTAAAACTTGGAGAAACTGCTAACTACATCCTATAATTCTTATTTAATTTGACCTTAATTAGTCGATGTTTCGTCCATAAAAAGTAAAATTCTAGCTTCGCCATTGTTTTTGGCATAGATCACATTATTTGTTAACGATAGACTATTGAAATCTTGGTGTCGCAAAGTCGCAGCTACAAATATCACTCTTATCCCTAAGTTTAATTAATATTTTCGAAAATTATAAATACTAGACCACTTAAATAGAACCAACTTTTCAATAGCAGGTAATGGTTCAATTCCTCCTCTTCTGTGTTTATACAGACGGTGGAAATTTCTCACAAACTTGTATATTGCAACTTTTTACATGCATTCATTTGAAATAGAAGTATAATTGTTAATTCTTATTTTCATAAAGCAAGACCAATTTTGAGAAATAGGAGCGTGACTGTTAAATTTGATTTTTGTATAATTTTTTTTCTCCTCCTCTTGTCAATATACATAAATGAATGCCTATAAAAAATTTCAACAGGGCAATTTCAAGCTCAAAATCTTTATGTTTTTTTTTTTAAATTGGACAACATTTATTTGTGCAACTTTTAACCTGAATATTTATTGTTTTATTTTAAATAATCAATAAATTTTAAGTTTTGGTTCATCCAAATTTTTTTACAAACCAAAAAAAAAAAAAAAAAAAAAAAAAATTATTGAAAA
>MKEJ01044192.1:0-10953 GCA_001753735.1 Embelia ribes | reverse complement strand
AAATGACTGTACAGTAACTCTACAGTAGTGCTACAGTGTTGGCGGAAAATTGGGGCCTTATAGAATTTAAGTCTCATTTTGACCATTCTACGCTTTGAATTAAATTTTTATCAAAGCACAAAGATTGTAGCTATATGAAATAGCTTTCCAACCATAAAATTTGGACTTAAAAGGAGTTACACGTTTCAAGATATTATTAAAAGAGTAAACGGATGTCAGTCTGTTGGAAATGCATTTTCCTAAACTGTTCGTGCCCAATTTTGACCATTCTATGCGTTGAATTAAATTTTTATTAAAGTTTAAAAGTTGTAGCTATGTGAAATATCTTTATAACTGGAAATTTTCTGCTCCATTGGATACAGGCGTGGGATATATTGCCTAGAGAGGAAACGAATGTTATAACTACGATTTAGTACAGAACCGTGTTTAAGATTAGCATGGGAACATTACTTAGGAAAAACAAATGAAGTTTCCGAGGTTATTTTTAGGCTAGGTTTGGTCCGGTCATATGGGTATATATATTATTTGTTTTTTCTATATTGGCAACATATATCTATATAGTTCGATATATATTCCTTGCTTAGAAAGTAATAAGGACAAATCAATTTAATTAGATAACTATAAACAAACAACCAATCAACTCTTAACAAATAGTTTTATATCATTTAAGTAGGCCTACAATGTGATAATATAAGTGGCAAAAGATGTCACATGCACCCTTAAAGGTCCGGCCATATAAGGCATATAAGGCCCATGTGTGTTTTTCATTTTGCTATTTATCAAGTCTTAACCAATCATATGAAAGCAATTAGCCTCTCACACTTTAACTTGAATTCAAACTCTTACAACTTGTTAACATGTGTGCATATATAATTAATGTTCACACGCAACATATCATGACCATAAAATTCGACCAAATTAAATTTAAATCGCTCATGTTTTTAATTCATTTTTCCACTTAATCATACTTTATATGCGTACCTTTATGCAATTTCCGACTAACTTTGACGAAACTTCAGTTTTACGGAGAAAAATAAAATATGGATGGCAAAATGGATGAATAATGACTTTCTGAATGAAGAAATGTTTATTATAAGAATTTAATTGATAGCAAAGATTAATAAATATTAGGAAAAAAAATTTCCCCTAATCGAAAATCCAGACTGTTACAAGAACTACATTTAATAATGCAAACCTATCTTGAGAAAGCTGATCCTAGGTTGAAAGGAGGGTAATAGGCCCAGGAAAGCAGAAGAGAAGAAGAAACAGATATCCCAATAATATTTATTTACGTTTATAGTTTTATACTATTATACTCTAAATGACCCAAACGAATCACTTAATAGTTGTTGGATTGGTTTTAACTTTTCATCCCAAACTATCCAAACCGAACCATCAACACCCCAACTTACTTGCTATACTCCCGTTTCCTCAATCTTCAAATTTTTTATTTTGAAGGGTATTTTCAACTGTCAGTATTTTTAATGTTGTCATTTTTTGGCTGTAAGCATATTTCCCCCTAAAGCCATTATTGAACTTCAAATTTCTGGAATAAGCTAAAAAAAAATGTTGGATTTGTTAAGTAGAAACAAGTCAACAACAAGCTGCAAATAACCTAAATTGTTTTGGTATTAAAAAGCTAAAAAGGTGATTTGAAATAAGCCCTATTGTTTGAACCAAGGTTTTAAAAAATAGTGGCGGCTATTGTAATGGTAACGGTGAAGGTATAATAGTTTTGAACCATAACGACTGTACCGTAATGATAGCAGAAATCAGAGACATGAGTTCTTTTCATTTTTACAAAAAACTTTTGAGTAACGGTAACAGTAACGGTGGCGGTTGAGGCCGAAATTGTTACGTAACGGCATTATGTAGTAGTAACGGATGATATTTAAAGCATTGAACTGGCTAACAAATCCCATATATATTCATACTTCACTCCCTATTTACTCCCACTCTATCTCTCTCTCTTATCCCCAACCCTCATCACCCTGCGATCAAAATCCACTTTCTTTCTTGGTTAAATGATCCAAACCCCTATCCCCAGAATGCAAATTGATCATTTAACCTCACTGACTGATGCAAAAAATGAGCTAACACGCCTAGCTTTTGACCCATCCATACTTAGCAATGAGCTCAATACACCATCTCAATTTATATGGGAAGACCATGAGAAAGCTAGCTCGAAGCCACCACAACTTGTTGTTAGCCCCATTGACTTAGCGGCTTTTCTCTCTGGTGACCCCTTTGCCACATCAAAATCAATCCAACAAATAAATGAAGCTTGTAAAAAACATGGTTTCTTTTTGGTTGTGAACCATGGTGTTAGTCCTAAGCTAATTAATGAAGCACATAACAAAATGGAATACTTTTTTGGATTGCCATTGTTGGAAAAACAAAGAGCTGAAAGGAAATTTGGAGATCATTGTGGTTATGCTAATAGCTCTATCGATAGAATCTCTTCAAAGTTGGCATGGAAAGAAACTCTTTCTTTTAGATATTGCAATAATCATCGGTCGACGGAGGTTGTCCAGACATATTTCTTGGACAAAATGGGAGAAGATTTTCTACAGTTCGGGTGCGTTGATTTTTCATTAATAATATCTATTTTGACCAATGAAGTTTCCATTCAATCTAAAGGGTACCGAGTACCTTAGGCAGTCGCTTGGTGAAACTTTCTTAGGGTTTTGGGCAAACTATCATATATTACAGCTGATTCTTGCATATTACTCTAAATTTATTTTCCCAATTCCATAAACATTCATTTGTAATTTGACAATTAATCAAGTAGAATAAGAGCTTTACTATTCATTCTTGCAATTTCTTAAAGCTTTTCATGGTGGCATGAGTGTCGCATGTAATCAAAAAAGCTCCATATGAGCAGAAGTTGATTGTTTACATAAAACCTGATCATGGGCGGACCAGGGCCCCTGACATTCAAAACTTCTATACAATAGGTACATAAAACTTAAAATTTACGATGCAACATTACCTAAATTTTAACTTTTGTGATTGGAATTCGAGTTAAAAATTCCAGACCCGCCACTGTGCCTGAGGTAATCCAAGAACCTCATGGTAATTTATATACTTGTCTTCAATATTAAATGTAATTGTCCTTTCATTTGTCTTGTCCACTCTTAGAAGGGTATTCCAAGACTATTGTGAAGCAATGAACACTCTCTCTCTTAACATAATGGAGCTATTGGGGATGAGCTTAGGAGTTGGTCAATCATATTTTAGGGATTTCTTTGAAGGAAATGATTCAATAATGAGGTTAAACTACTACCCTCTTTGCCAGAATCCTGACTTAACCTTTGGAACCGGTCCTCATTGTGATCCCACATCCGTGACTATCCTTCATCAAGATGACGCCGTTGCTGGCCTTGAGGTTTTCGTCGATGACCAGTGGCACTCTATTCTTCCAAATCAAGAAGCTTTTGTTGTCAACATTGGTGATACATTCATGGTTAGTAGCTGTAGTTGCAAACAATTGTCCCCATAGTTTATACAGAAACTCAATTTGGTGTTATAATTTAATTGCATCACGGGAGCTTCTAATTCGGGAAATGTCAAGCAAATGGAATTTTTATGGATGGAGTTCACCCTAAATGAAGAGAAATTATATCAAGTTGTGGGTAAATGATTTATTCAGTGGTAAAATAGTATTTTTATAAGATTTTAAGTACATTTATTATTTTTATATTAATTAATTTATTAGAAAGAACAAATTAATTTGTCACACTCGGGCAACTTTGTAGACCAAAGCAATTGCCTTATTAGATTTGGGACCATGTTTGGTTTCTGGTCTACTTTTCAAATTTTGAAGGTTGGTATTCAAAACTTTTTTGGTATCTGATTTTTCTGTACACCAAAATATATTTCGAGTCAGTTTTTGTAAAATGATTTTCAAACTGTTGGAATTAAAGTTATTTTTGAGGCAAAAAGAATTCAAAGCTCAAAAATATTAACTATTTTAGACAACAGGAGTTTTTGGAATTTATCGTTTCTTATAACAAATAAAATATTTTTATAATTTTAAATATTGAAAATTATGGAAGATATTAAGTTGAATCATCACCAGTATTTCCAACAATGAGTCCCGTTTCAACTTTCACCTTGTTGGAAGAAATCAACGGAAAGAAACACATTCTATATGCATCTTTTAATTTGTATAATATTTGTTATTTTAGAATGTACTTTCTACAATTATAATAACTGAAATTTTAATTATTTTACTATCTCAATTTAAATAAATAAAAGGTTAATCCTCGGATAAATAAATTTGTCACTCATTGTAATATTTAATATAAAAATGATGGGAATAAAATATCCTTCAGAATCCAAAAATAAACTTTTAATAAAAGAGATTTAAAGTCTATTAACTATTGAAAACTGGGTCAGTATTTTGTTTCTAATTAAAATTTGAAAGACCGAAAAATTAGAAAATGAACTTTTCAGAATTATTGTTGAAAAGCTGACACCAAACGTGCACATATCTCTAGAAACCTGAAAACTAAAACACAGATACTAGGCCTCACTGGTGGAACCCAAAATACACTTGGTTGTTTGCATTTAAAAATATAAAAATATATTTTTTAAGTGAATGTAAACAATATATTTTTAAATAATAATTATAAGTATTGTAAGTGTATGTAGTATAAAGTAGAAAAAATATAAAAAATTTATTTTAATGGAAAAAAAAGAAAGAAAACTTATACTTTTAAATTTATATGTTTTGGCACTTTTAAGTATAAAGTATATTTTTGGTGGTGCAATTAAACACTATTTTTTGTTTTTAAGCAAAAAAAAAATACTAAAAGTATATTTTTTGTATTTTCACCAAACAAGCCATTATGGGAAACAGATAAAAGTGAAAACGTTAAAACATTGACATGTACAGTACAATTGTCATACAAAGCATTTTTATGTGTTTGAACGGATTGTTATACAATATTTAAATCTAGGTGTAAGATTTCCAATCCAGCTTTGTTGTGGAAAAGATAGCTTGTATCATTCTGTGTCTCAGTTAACACAAAAGTTATTTGATATGGAGATGACAAGCTACTAAAAGTCATTGCTACGCCCGTAAAAGATAGACGCAAAAGATCCTTACATTGGTAAAAAAAAACATATTTTTTGTTACTTCTTTTTTGTATTTATTCCAAATAAACTTGTCACTTCCTTCTCTATCTTTACGTCTTTTTGTTGAATTCTGTCATAAAATAAAACAGCTTTCTTAGGAGTTGTATCCAAATCATAGTTTTAAAGGGGAAAGGGGTTCAGGACCTTTCAAAAATTGTGTAGGAATGAGAAATAAAACATAGATCACAAAAATATAACTTTATACTAAAAAATTGTAAAGATATTTTTGTAAGTATATATAAATGATTTTATTTCTGTAATCTTTATTTTGCCTCTCATTCCAACACAAATAAGATTATATTTCTGTGACCTATATTTTGATTCCCATTAATGTTAGATAATTATAAGATCAGAATCATTGATCCCAAATTATTAGCACTTTGAAGATAGGAGTATCGTACGAGTTTGAAAGTGAATAGTAAGCCAAATACAATTAACGTTCTGAAAACTAAAATAGTTAACCAATACTTTCCCCGGTTATAAATAATTAGACTAATTTTTATTTTTATTTATCCAATATTAATTGGATATTTTCTTTTTAGGAAAATTTAATTATTATAAAATAAAGAGAATTTACATCATTGTCCTTTATAATTATTAGAAATAAAAATAAACAAAACTTGGGTATCAATATACTTAGTCATTAATATTTTGTTTAAATTTAAATTTGAAATTAACTAGTTTATGGAGAGAGGGATTACGGAACACCTCTAGTTTCCTCTTGCCAAACAGAGATGTGAACTTCCAGATATTGGAATTTAGCACAAAGATCCAAGTAGATCAACAAAGAGGAAAAGAAAATGGAGGAGACAAGCCGACCATAGTATAATTTTCTTTGTTTTTCTTAGTAATTTTATGTTTAATGGATTGACTATAGATAGAGAAACTTTGCACAACATTATTATATTATTCCCTCACATTTCCGAGACAATTTGCAAAAATTGGACTAACAGTTTCCTATTGCAAAAATATGATAACTTTAATAATATTTGCAAAAATATAACTTTTGAACGCGAAAAGACTAAAATATCCCTATCTTTTATATCCTACTTCCTACCCCAACCCTTTCGCCACTCGTGACCTTAGACTTACCCCGCAAATTCGTAGCTCAACTTGAATCACTCACATGCCCCTAGAAGCTCTCTATGTGTTTCGCTCTGTCTGTATCTCCCTCCATTGTTGAGTTAACACCAACCCATCAAATTTGTTGACAAATACCCCAAGTGACAGTTCGTGATGTGTTTCTCTGTAACAAAAACTATTGATTCTACAAGTAAATTGCTAAATTATGTTGGATATTGATTGTATAAAATCAATTATGTAGAGGTTTAATTTATAGGGCTTGTGCAACATAGCGATGAATTTATAGGGTTTTACTGCAACATTTTTTTTTAATTAATGTTTTAATTCCCTTATACAATTATTCTAGATTTTCAAATGTAGACATATTTCCTGACATTGGCTTCAAAGAAATTGATTATACATATTCAAGATCACTACCTTGTAGAGTAACCTTTAGAGCAAATATTGAAAAGTTGGTTTCAAAATTTAAGGCAAGCACCTAGTTAGTGCTCAATTTTTGCGGTTCTCGGGTACCATAATTCATTAACGTTGCTCAGAAAAATAGGTAGCAATAAAAGTTAGATAAGTTTTTTTATAAGTAAAGAGTTGAACTTTGGTATAAAGGATTTCTTCCTCGTTATTGGTTTAAATTTTTTGGCAAAATTCTTGAAAAAATAAAGGTAATGGGGGAAGTTGAAGAAGGTGATTAGAATGTTCCACGTCTAGTGAATCAGTACCTTCATTCAAAGAAGGTGATGATGCATGAGTTGGAAACATACTTCTAATCCTGCAATGATACAAAAAATTGCTGCAAGTTAGTACCGGTATACTTAGTTTACCAATACTTTCTTGGATATGAAAATTCAAACAAGTTGATATATGGTGGAAGACGAGCACATGTTTCTTGATTACCCTTAGGGCAAAATATTATTTAAGGTTACCTTAAATGGTACTGATAAGGACATGAAACACTTGCGCAATAACTACTTACTGAAGAAGGAGAAGTATGATAATGGGATGAAACAAAATGCAAAGATGACCCTAGAGGAGAAACAAAACATGAAGGGGATGAGGGTACATAGCCCTGAGGTTGCATATACTGTTTATGGGTTTACTCTTGCTTTCTAGATATGGATCTATGGGGTCATAGTGTCCTTTGTGCCTAGATTTGTGAACAAGGTGAAGTAAGAAAGGTCTACTGCTGAAATTGTGCCAATAATTTCAATATATGAAAGCAGCAAAGCCAATGCATTGAACCAGAAAAAAGTAAGTATGATCTTCAATTAAATTTTTTCCTTTATTTTGAGACAGTTCGTGTAATATTTTTTTGATGATTCGTGACAATTTCCTTCGTGACTTTTCGTGATCGTTCGCCAAGTTTCGTGCATGTTCACGATATTTAGCCAATATTTTTTTACCTTATCTATTTGTAGAATATTTTTTTGCAGTTTTGTGTGTTTCTGGAGATAAAGGCATCTGAGAAGGAAAATGAATTTTCCAAGTCTATGAGTTTGGATTATTTGGAAAGGATTGTTGTTGAAGAGGAAGGTAACAAGAGGAAGGTGATGAGGAAGATGAGGAATCGGTATTGAAGGAAATCCCGATGAAAGTTGCTATGAAGTCTCACTCCCCACCCCCTGCTCATTTCCTTGGCACTTCCTATAGCCCTACCCCTACCTAAGATGAGAAAGGTGCCTATGTGTATTACTCATCATTTGATAGTGAACTGAGTAGACTATCAAATGATGTATATGAAATAAAAATTAATATATAGATGATAAAAGCAAGAATGAAGGCATACCAATAACAAATAATGACATAGATAAAAGAAAATCAAAATGAGGTATTGACAAGATTGGTTGATCTTCAATCTGCTTTGCTGAATAAACCTGATAGTCGAGGAGGATGATCAGGGGCAAATTATTTACCAGTTGTGATGACGAAGATAGATAGAGATGACGAAGATAGATAGAGAGAGAATAAATATTTTTTTAAGATAAAGATAAAGATGGGAAGGTTGGTGTTGAGAAGGTTGGTGAGAAGGAATAGAAAACAGGAAAGGTGGAAAATAAGACGAAGTTGAAGAGGAAATTGCAAATGTTAGAATTGTTTGATGATGATGAATACCTTCAACTTCAACTGTCTGAGAAGGAGGCTGATAAGGAGGATTGAAGCAGTTCCTATGTCTGCTATTGTTCCAGGTGCAATGGTCCTAGATATGCCACCAAAGGGATTTGACTCCGTTCATGAACTCACTTCCAATAAGGTTGATCATAAAGGGTTTCAGAAAGCAAGGTTGAGAAAAAGCCTTAGAAGGCTGAAGACTATACAAATCAATCAACAAAGATCTTTAAAGTGACTGATCTAACCATGGTCAATCCTTACGAAAAGTTTAATCATGATTTGTTTAGAAAGCTGACTATCTAGATAATAGAGTATGAGAAAATTCCAAAAAAAGTGAAGAAGATAAATGTCAATACTGGTTTTGCCGATGCTGTCTTTTTTAACCAACTGATGGTCCGGCTCAAGGATGAGGTAAGTCTATTGTCTTTAAGTATATATTTGCGATATTTCGTAAAATTTCGTGATCGTTCGTGACTGTTCGTGGTCGTTATTTTTTGCAAAAGTACATGAAATTTAACTATCTTGAACAATCGAAAAATTTCAAAACCTCTTAATTTCGCCGACAGTTTGTTTGAAATCTTATGTTGACATTATTTTTTAACTATGCAACATATAGATGCATACTTACATAATTTGAGGAAGAGAGTTTAGAATATCCAAGACAAATGGGACAAATTTTGTAATTGTTTACTATGCAATGGTTGTTTTGTTCTCGACTCAGTATGAAGATTTTTGTGTGGATCAAGCTATTTTCCAATTTGATGAAACCTTTTTAGACTATTATTGGGGGTCTGATGCCGATTCATGAGAGCATGGAACAAGGTTAATGACATTTATTATCCTCTAAACCTTGGCAATTTCCATTGGAACTTGTGTGTTATACACCTAAAAATATGGCAAATTGAGGTTTATGACAATGATCAAGCCATTTTTCGTCTCCAAACCCTTGATGAATATATGACACCAATATATGAAATATTGTCCTACATGCTAAACAAATTGATGACCAAGGTTGACTAGATTGTATACCCATATATGTTTAATCTTAAGCCTTTCTATTCCGTAAGAGTCTTATACACTATTTATCCAAGAAGTAGAGGAAGTAGTAATTGTCAAATGCATGTGATAATGTACTTGTACCTAGAGTACATACTTGCCAAATTGGACCTTAAGGATGTTGTAGATGAACACATGATAAACTGGAAGAGAAAATGGATTATTCATTTGTTCCAGGATATCATTAAACCGTATGTATACATATGACGATTAAGTTATGTATGTACTGTAAATATGACATTTTAAGTTATGTATGTGCTGTAAAATGTATACGTTTATGCCATTGTCATTTTTACACCATTCTCCATCATATTGAACAAACAATTAATAGATATCTAAAATAGTGAAAAGAATAAAGAAAATTTAGGTTCTGTAGCGAAATATCATAAAATGTCGGGTTTGTTAACTGTCGTGAACTGTATGTATCAAATTAAATAATAAATACTAACCAAAAGTTGCCTTATGATTAACTAGAAGGCGTCTTATTTTCAATAGAAGTTCTCTAAATTATAAATATGAATAATATAGATCATAAATTATAATTTTAAATTATTAATATACTTACGAATGTATTTCATTGACGATTGAAATGTAAGGCGCTGACGATGAAAAAAAGAAGGATCTGATATGAGAGTGCAAATGAGAGATAAGGGGGATTTGACCAGAAGAGAGAGGGGGAATCTAGGGAAGTGAGTAAGGATAGTTTGGTCCAAAAAAAATAAAAAATCTTATTTTTAAAAATTTTATTAAAATTGTCATACTTATGCAATTTTTCCCATTTCTTTCCATCTTTGGCCATGCACAATTATGTGTTATTCTTTTATCACCCGGGTTCGAATTTTATCTAGTTTGAGTAGCTAATTTTATATCCTGCTTGAGTTGGTCCAATAGAATATTGCAAAGTGTCATTTAATATATTCAATTAAATCAGCCTTAGGTTATCTTAACCAAGAGAGACGTAGACAACTTTTCTCCAACTTATTAGTGATTCTTTTTCCTCCACATACCTAGGTCACCTAATCGTAGATAGGAGATGCTTTCGTTTTCAACCCCCTCTCTCTCTTTTATAGGTTTTTGAACTATAATATTGGCACTCTCTCACTCCTGCTCCTACTCCTGCCTGATGACCTAGCTTCATACGCTCTTTCTCTTTTGTATGTCCATTTTATTTTATGAACACAACCCCTCCACTTTTTAATTAGTTAAGTTAATTCTTAAAAAAAAACGGAATTCACTTGTTCTCTCTTTTCTTTAAAATCAAATAATCAAATCCATTCATTAGTGCTAGAAAAATAAAATGAAAATGATGAACTTCACCAAACAAATTGAGGGCAACAAGGAGGAACATCGCAAAAATGCGAAAATGGTGATTTGGATCTACTCTAAACCTGATGATATTAGTCAATTGAATTTGATCTACGCCCAGATCTGATCTATAGAAACCTAAATTTATCTATCTAAACTATAAAAACTTGTTGGAAAATGTATGCTTTCATATGATTTTTTATAAGATTGGAGCTTATAAAAGCTAATAACTTTGAGCTATTTTTATGTGGAGTACACATAATA
>MKEJ01044191.1:0-16266 GCA_001753735.1 Embelia ribes | reverse complement strand
TGGGTAGAGTTATTTTCCAAAATTATTCTCATTGGTTGTGAGAGTATATATTGTTTGCGTGTAGTTCTTTAAATTGATTGGGGGTAAAATATGTTATTCTAAAGTTGGGAATGACTTCATTCCTTAACCAACAACTTTTTGGCTTTGCTTTATATACTAGTATAGAATAATTTTCTTACAATAAGACATTATTATTATTACTTTTTTAATTGTTATAAGAATGTGAGATAAAAAATGGTCTTTTCATATGAAAGTTGAACTTGTATTGTGATTTGGAAAATGGTGTTTTAAAATAGGTCACAGGGTATACTGAAATTTTTAGAAACTTTATGGGGAAAATGTAATTTACCAAAGCTTAAAATGAGGCGATTTATTAGTTGAGTTTTTTGTGGGGGAGTGTTCCGGTGGAACCGGGTGTATTCGCGATGACGTGAGATTGGGGTTGAACAGGAAGGTATTTTGAACGTGAGATTGGCGATTTATGCATTCTTCTAATTAATTGTTAATCGTAGTAATGGTCCCTACATAAATTTTGGATTAATGACATTTTTGGTTTCCCTAGTTTTAATTAAAACATTTATAGTCCTTAACATTTGAATAAGTGATGGATTTAGTCCCAATTATGAAATTGATGGTATGTTTTTTTCCTTTAAGTGGTAGTATTGTTCTAATTTCAAAATCAATGGTTGGATCGAAGATGGAGATAGTACGTGTGTGGATAGTTTAGAAAAAGACTAAAGTACTATGAAAACCCATTTACAAGTTAATTGATAAGATTCGGATCATTTATGATGACTTTCTGATTATAACAAGAATTATGTATATCGTGATTCGATATTGCTAATGGTTCAATTCAAAATATCGAAGCCTAATAAAATTTATTGAAATTACTCTGACCTTTATTGTAATTTACCTGTAATTGATAATTCACAAAACACATATTCATCTATAAGTTTAGTTATGTTTCGATCGGCTCGTACTGTAAACGATGTCAATTCCAATATTGTTAGAGCTTGAAATAGAGCTGAGCTCGAATAGAATAAATCAAAGTATAAATCAAGTTTGATATTTGAATAAATGGTTTTGTGGTAGATTTAAAGGATCAAATATTGACAGTGCCATCATTTAAATGACACAAATACTATATAGTTAAGCTGAATCTAAATCCCCAATTCACATAGCGATAGTGAGCGTTGAAATATCAAAGCATCAGACCTATGGTTAAAAAAACGGTGAAAACGATAGTAGAAACGAAAACGGAAGCAAATAATGAAAATGGAAATGACTCCCGATACATGAATAATAATTTTTTGTCTTAGCTGAATAACCATAGAACTAAAGTGAATCTTTTCATTTTTTGCGCTCTATATTGTCCTGCTTTTGCTATATATATATAGCACATAAAAGTGGATTATAATTACGTGGATTAATCAGGGATCCATGGTGAAATTTTATATTTTCATTAAAAATTAATGACACCAAGTTAGGGCAATAATAACATGAATCTTTCTAAATTAATTTGTACAATATACTTTATAGAAATTCATTTTTGCTTAAAAAAATTATATTTTAGAAATCACTCATACTAATTTTTAAAAAATTTTGTAAAAAATCATTAATAATTATATATAACAAAATATAAAAATAAATTTTCCTTAATATTGATTAATGTTTTAAAAGTTAACTAAAAAAGTTCAATTTTTTTAATAAAAACATTACGAATAGTTTAAGAAATTTGATGTAGTATTTAAGTAAAGTTTTGTAGGAATGCTCTTACCGCCAAATAATTGAACTGAGCAAAATTGTATCACCATCATTGGTATTCTTATAAACTATCAATAAAGTAACTCCTATCAACAGTGGTACCATTTTTTATAACGAGTTATATAGTGGCTTTTAAATGAATATTAATACCATCTATAGCGTTACCATGGGTAGGGCGGTACTATTATCTATTCAATTTTAAATACTTTTTATGCTTAATTTATTAATTTTTCTTATTAAAATTTACGATTTTAATTTATTTTAATAACTAAAAATAATGTTTACACTACAAAAATTATATAACAAATTTAAAAGCTATTTCACTTAAAATTAAAATAAATTATTTTATCGTAATATCTAAAAATTAAGTAACTTGACAAAATAACT
This sequence comes from Embelia ribes, assembly GCA_001753735.1. Taxonomy (NCBI): domain Eukaryota; kingdom Viridiplantae; phylum Streptophyta; class Magnoliopsida; order Ericales; family Primulaceae; genus Embelia; species Embelia ribes. Next base: position 14,115 of record MKEJ01044191.1, on the reverse strand, counting down.
ATATTTATTTATTTATGGAACATGCATAGTAATTATCAGCCTTAGCATGTATTAATTTATTGTTATTATTTTGTTGTAGATTCCAATATTTCGATAGCAAAATTTAAATACAATATACCTCTAATTTCTCTCTTTTCCACCAACGAGACCGTGACACGTGGACGTCGCCGTGACGCTCGTCGGAAATAGCCTTCTGCGGCGGCTCTTTCGGCTCATTCGGGGTTTTACTCTACCCAATCCAGTGAAGGTTATTTCGTGTATTGTTTCGTATTTCGATTAGGGTTTATATATATTTTTTCACATTGTTCTTATTTGCAAATTCGCGCGGTGGAATAATTATTGTGTTCGAAACAGAAATTGGTGCCTGATTCAGCTCATTTCGTTTATTTATTTTTGATAAGTAAATATAATTCAGCTCAGTTATTTAAGGGAGGGGATTATATATTTCGCAATTTACGCATATTAAGTGTTTGTTTGATTGCAGCGCATAAGTTTCAGCTTCTCATATTTTTTTTTCCCTTAAAAGCGGGATGGTGTTTGGTGGTTTAGGTTTTACGCTGAGTTTATTTGCTATTTTGGTCTAAGTAAAACGGAAGTTTAATGCGGATGTAATCATTTTTTTTTAGTCATAAATAAATTAGCTTATTTGCTTAAAAGTTGCAACTAAACAAACTAAGTTGGAAGTGATACGGAAGGATTTGAGTATCATATCATAGAGGTAGATGAACTTGAACTTGTTGCTGTATAGAGGAATGAGTGTTATAGAAAATTTAACATTGGCCTGTCGTGATATATTATTTTGGTTCTATTTTACCGACTCCATATTATTGGTATTTAAGGCTTTGATGACGATGGTGATGAATTTATATATGTTAAGTGTCAATCTTTTTACCTTAATTTCCCTTTTCATGTAGTGTTATTCAAAATCTTAATTTACTTATGATTTCATGATATTACTGGCATACTTGTAATCTTTTTTCCAATTGGTTACTTGTGATGATATGCTGACGTGAAGCAGTATTATTAAAAGCTCTCCAGGCTCTCGCCTAGGCTCTCGGACGACACAAGGCAGGGGCAAGGTGCCTTATACGAGTCTAGGCAAGTAACATCACTAAGGCTTGCCTAAGCGAGCGCCTTTAGCCAAGGCACTAGCTCATAAAGAGCCAACGCTAGCACCTAAAGGGCCAAAGCTAGCGCTTCACTCATATCGTATTATTTTTTATTTTTTCTATCTTTGGAGTATTTCTTGTTTTTATGATATGTCAAATTATCGTCATCACTTATTATTTTTCAAAGAAAGTATCATTTATATAAACTATGAAAAGGTTATGTAATAATATATCAATAAGTTATCACTACTTCCCCATGGCTATAACAATAGCTTATACTTCCACATACACCTGAAAGAACTATAATATTATAAAATTATTCGATTTTATTGAAAAAATAATTAGCGCCTAGTATTAGTAAGGCGAGTGCCTTAGTTGGAGCTGAGCGCCTCAGGCAATATAGGACCTCGGCGCCTAGAGCTTTTAACAACATTGATGTGAAGTAGAGTAAGGATTTACCATAGAGTAATATTAATGTATTGCCTGCTACATGCAGAATCAAGGATTATATAGAGTTGATGTCGATTTGCACTTCCTTCCGTTTAATCTATGCCAAATTTCCACAATCTCTCCCAAACCACAACATCCACATCTTCAAAACCTCTATCTTATCAGCACTACTGAATCCCCCGAATCTCTCTTTCTTCAGACCCATTACAATTGAAAGACTGCTCACTAAACCTCTCGCTTCATCCCCATCATCTCCTTCTGCCTCTCTACAACCCATAGAAGAGCTGCCCCCAAAGCTCCAAGAGATAATCAAGCTCTTCCAAGCCGTTGAGGAACCCAAAGCCAAGTATGAGCAGCTCTTGTTCTATGGTAAGAATTTAACTCCCCTTGATCCCCAATTCAAGACTGTTGAAAATAAAGTGCAGGGTTGTGTTTCTCAAGTTTGGGTCCGAGCATACCTCGAATCTGATAGCAAAAGTGTTGTTTACGAGGCCGACTCTGATTCGGTACTCACGAAAGGGCTTGCAGCTTTGCTTGTAAAGGGATTATCTGGTCAGTCCGTGGAGGAGATTTTGCGGGTTTCACCCGATTTTATTGTGTTATTGGGGCTGCAACAGAGCTTGACCCCGTCTAGGAATAATGGGTTTTTGAACATGTTAAAGTTAATGCAGAGAAAAGCTTTGCAGCTATATGTGCAAAAGGAAAAAAACAGTGATATGGGTGGAGAAAGCCTGGTTCAGGATTTGATTGTTGATGAGGATTTGGAGGTGAAAGAGAAGAATGAAGAAACTGTTGGTGATTTAGAATCAAACAAGGATAGTGGTATTGTATTGGGGAATAGGGGAAATAGGATTAAGGAGATATTGGAGAGAGAGCTGAGTCCCAAGGAATTGAAAGTGGAGGATATATCTTATCAGCATGCTGGGCATGCGGGCGTTATGGGGAGTGATGGCGAGACACATTTTAATGTGAAAGTAGTATCAAAAGAGTTCGAAGGGAAGAGTTTGGTTAAAAGACAACGGATGATTTATGGTCTGTTGCAAGATGAGTTGCAGAATGGATTGCATGCTTTGTCGATTGTGGCAAAGACTCCATCAGAAGGTTGATTCTTTTAATTTTCAGAATTTTAACAAGTAAGAGGTTTTTGTTTTCTCTTATATATTGTATGCTAGCGTTATACGATGGACAATTGGTGCATAATGAATTATGAGATGTAGAATTTTGTAATATTTTATTTATTTTTTTCTTTTTGGCCTTTACATACTGCTACCAATTGGATGGTGTTTTATGATATACACAATTTTTTTGAGTTCTCATGTGTGGTTTTGAAATAACATGTTTAGGTACGTTATTTCTTTAGGAGGTAAATTTCTCTCATCATTAAGTCTGGGCTCACTTGTTTTGGCGAGCACAATTTTCATTTCTCATTTTTTTTATCAAATAAATTGTTTACACTATATCATAGCAAAGTAGTATCTTCTCTATTGAAGATTCTGGATCAAGCTTTGCAAACTGGATAAATTTGGGCTTTAGTTTCTTTACAATACAAGCTGAAATGTACCAGACTGTTGACACTGCTGTGTTGGCTCAAGGCTTCTGGGTAGTTAAAGACTACCTTGGCGATAATTTAGCACTTAATTGAGTATGATTTGATATCAATATCTCAGCTCAGATTTCATGATTCATTCTCCATCTTTATTTCTCCTAATGTATGGTGATTATCGTAGATAGAACCCTTGCCTTCTTAGTACCTGGAAAGAATTGGTTTGTATCGATACAGCGGATAAGTGAAAAGGATTTTTGTATTTTTAATGGAACTGTGTGTTCTAATAATGGTTACAGATCCATAACAAACAGCTTCTTGAAGACCACCTTAGTATAGGGGAAAAAAAGAAAAGGAGAAGAAGTGGAAGAACGTTCATTTTTTTCTCAATCTTCATCTCTTGGTTCTGCAATTTTTCGCTAATAGAACACCCGTTGGTGGCCCACTCATCTCTAACTCACATCTCCTGTGTAACCAGTGTGAGTAGTGAATCATACCCAGACGAGCCCTTACTCTGAAAGTTCCTCTTACATAATACTTTATCCTGTTACTCTGCACCTGTTTTTGAAGTCCGAGGGCATGATTTGGGGGCAAATACACCAAGCTTGATAACATATGTATTAATACTAATCTTGTTTCACCTTTCCTCTGTGTAAAAGGCTGAAGTGCTTGAGTCGCTATGAGATTGTTGGAGAAGTAGAGGTCTACATCTGCTTGCTCAAATATTACATCTATTTTCCTGTTTGGGTTTGAAAAATTCGCAACAAAAGTGAAGTCTCCGTTGAAGTACATGGGTGAGTCAAAGTAGATGAGGCTCAGGTTTGCAGCTGGGATATCGAATACTGGGTTTCTTGGTTTAATGGACACAAAGACTATCAAAGTTGCTATGCCGAATAAGATGAGTATGAGACTGAATATCAAACACAAGATTGCGCAACACCAGACGACAGGGTTAGTCCTGCGAGGTGGCCGGAGAACAGGTTCCTCTTTTTCTTTCCTTATGCTGATATACGGCCACTGTGTTGGGAAGTTTTGTTGTTTTATGGGTTCTTTCGAGATGGAAAATTTACTGAGAGGAGTTTTCATGTTTGGCTTTGGGGAGAGAGGTGGGGATGGGGGAAGCGAGTGCATTTTCTTGGTTAGCGTTTGGGGAAGAAACCCTTTGACAAATGAGAGGGGAAATGAAAGATGAATGAGTAGCACTCGTTGGTTTATAAATAGCTTAAGAAGGGAGGAGCTCTGATTCGAAAATGAAGGGTGCTAAACATTGACAGATCTCTGAGTTTGTTAAAGGGGTAGTGGCACTTTAGTCCTAATTTGAAAAATTCCTCTGATACCTTATTTCCTAGTGTTATTTTTTTTTTATATAGCTTTAGTCCCATAACTTTTTTTTAATGATCTTTAATGCTCAAAATTTTTATATGACGTTTAGCACACCCTATATTCTAATTCTAGATACACCCAGGCGGTGAATGTCGTAGAAAATGTTACGGAAGACTAAAAAACTATTGGGTTGAGTAGAGTTGGGGAAAAAGCCTCACATGAAAAAATGCACACTAAAATATGCGATAATTTGGGCTTTTTCCAAAATTATAGAACGCCCCTGAGTAAGGTTTTTCTTTAAAAAATTGCGGATTAGTCATTGTCAAATTATTTCTTGTGGAGACTATGATTTAACTTTTTTATGGTATTTAATGTTTGCAATAATTGAGGAAGTGGAGGGATTAAGGAAAGTGAATGAAAAAAAGAGAAGTTTTTTCTTTATTGATAGTGGGATCAAAGTGTTGCGTTGAGACTAGCGAAAGGGGGATTAAAGCTGGGATCTATTTCATAATGGTTTGAATTGTTTATGCTTTTTTATCTGTTCAAGCACTTTTTTCAGACACCAGACACTGTATTTTGAGGATTCTTTTTGCTTTATTGGATTTCTGTTTTGGAGTTCTACTGCTTGAAATATCTGGGGGCTGGCTTGGTTTGGTGGGCAACACGTGTCTTTTTCTATGGGCTAATGCTTAGCAACAAAGAAAAGGTATTAGCTAAAAGGCTAACCTTGTGATTAATTGAATTTTCATCTTTCAAATTTTGAGTATTGTTCAAAAGTGACTCCATTGTTTTGGCTGTGCCCGTTACGTGCAAGGATTTACCGAGCTGCTGGAAAAGATAGTTTTGTTATTGGATCTTAGATTGTTTTGTGAAGATTTTTCTTTTGGTTGCATTTTCCCACCATTTTTGGACCAACGTAGCGTTACAGTTCTCATTGTTTATGGAAATATAAGACTAAATTATGGTTCTGTTGACAGTTTTTTGGTTTATTGAAATATATTTGATGAAAGAGAAGGTTGGGATAAGCTTTCAATATATAACTGCATTACCGGTTGGTGTAAACTTCTAGTGAAGCTTTCATCTTTATAAATTGCTTTTTTGCTTGGTGAAGGTACCGACATATATACATTTTGTTACATGATGGTTATTAGTTATCAATTCCTGTCCATACAAACTTGTTATACATATCCACAAGGACCAGAATTTTTAGGTGGAAAGTAAAATTCATTGATCTGCAATGGAAAAAGTTTATATACTAAAGTCGAGTCTCTGATAAGTTTATGTTTTAGACATATATGTCATGCTCCCGAAATCCGTGACCTGGGGACGTGAGATAAATAAAAGAAAAATAATAATAACCAACGTAACTACCATAGCCATCCACAGCTCGACATCATTAATCTGTCGTAAATATATACATAAAATGGCTAAATCTCCACAGTGACCGACACGTTGAATACATAATATGATATCGAAATGCAACATACCGAGCTGCAAATACATAAGTCTACCAAGCTACACGCTAATCAAAATGAAATAAAGAAATATATACGTCAACTTTTCCTCACGAATATACCAATGCATCAACTATAAGACCACGCCAAATGCAACTACCAAATATCCTCCGCTATTGGTACCTGCGACACCAACATGATCTGTACTCCATTCCACCGCCCCTATAAAAATGATTTTAATTATGTACATGCCATGAATGCAGATGCAAATATACAAAACTTAACTTTAAATATGCACACGTCTACGATATATGGGGAAAGTGCTAAATGTACAACATACACTATCCCCATAATACATGTGTTACGCCATCTCCATATGCCATCGCCATATATTATCGAAATACGCTATCGCCATACACCAACGCCGTTGCCACACTATCGCCATACACCAACGCCATTGCCACACTATCGCCATCGCACATCTCACATCGCCCATCGCCATTGCATATAACCACAACAAATATACATCCCGAAGACATCGCATGCCCCAGACTACTACATCACGAAGGCATCTCATGCCCCCGACCCTAAGCATAACGAAGGCATATCAAGCCCCCAATAACGAAGGCATATCAAGCCCTCGACCCTTCGCATAACGAAAACATATCAAGGCCTCGACTCCACATCAAAATTTATAAAAGGGCTAACATCACATGCTCTCTCTTCTTTTTAAATCCGAACTCCACATCACGATGACATCAGTTGCCCTGCAAGGATCTGCCACACGCTGTGATGCAATCGATGGCTACAATGACCCACCACTCTCTCAGTGATGCAATCAAAGTCAGGCATGACCTGCCACTTTCTCAGTGACGCGATAAAAGTTAGGCATGACCCGCCACTTTCTCAGTAACGCGATCATGTCCGCTCCTATGTCGATACTTACCAAGAGGCTCCCAATCATAGGTGAACAATGTATAACGAAGGCAACTCATGCCCCGCTCTACATAACCGTCGTGCACCACGACAAAGTAATTATCACCATCGCGCACCCTGACGAAGGTAAGCATCACAGCTGCACACCCCGATGAAGGTCTCCCCGAATGGCATCAAACTTGACTCAAAGCTATTGAATGCTCTTCCCGAAGGATATCAAACTTGACTCAAAACGATCAGACGTTCTCTTTAATGGTCATCAAATTTGACTTAGAGCTATCAGGCGCTCCCCGTCAAATATATCCCGACGAAGGTACCCGACTTAGAGATATAAGGCGCTCTCCCCTAAGGGCATACACATTCATCGATTCCAAATCACATAACTAACCACCTAACCGAACACCGAATCACGACTCAGCTCATGCGCATATATATATATATCCATATAAATTATATATCTCTCATATATATTTATAACTCCATATTGCCTCTGCCTTAGCTCCACCACTAGTACGACACGACTCTGTCGCGAATATGCCACAAAAACCAATGACGCCACGATACGCCAACAACGCTACGATATATCACCACCACAGATACATCACCGATGCTCCACCATATACACACACACACACACACATATATTGAAAAATATATACATATAACACTGGCACATAAATAAAACAGATATTATTACCAACATCTATATGCTACCACATAACGTATACTAACAACACTTCTATATAAGTAACTGACCAAAGAAATAACGACATTGTTGATAGACATACAAAAATTAAGATTTATATTATCGTTTTGAATCCGTCTGTACCTCATACGCCTCCGCCAATTCACTGTAAAGATGTCTCATCAATCCTATACAAAAAAATAGTCTAAAACACGTAAGGAAAACATATCCTAATTTTATTTCAACATCTCGATTGGCATGTAAATCGAGAAAATGTCACCGACGTAACGAAATGATAAAAATATTACCAACGCGTAGCTATTGCGAGTAAGAAACATATTTACTTCGAAGCCAAACGATGAACGAATCAAGATGGAACCGAGGCAAAACTAAGTCTGCAACCCGCCCTAATTTGATTTAGCTACGAGTTTCGGATCAAAGCGAACCTACACAAGAAAACGATCCCCTCAAGATAAGGAATAAGAATATCAAATTTGTTTCGACTTATGGCAAAGATACGAAAATTAAGAAAAAACAAACGAGAATAAGAGACAAAAAAACTTATGCTAAAACGTTCTCCTCGAAACAAGGATTTTGAATATCCATTTATTTTTCCCAGACAAGGTCACCAGCTAGATGGATCATGGGCAGGAAGATTGAAGGGTGCGAATTCCCCCTTTCTCTTTCTCTCCTATTTTTTGGTGGTCAAAGTGAAATGAGAACATGTGGCTTTTATTTTAAGTGATAATAGCAATGGAGCCCAATTCGCAGAGTTGTCTGACGATCTGTCGGCCGGTGGGTAGCTGTTGGACTAGTCGGACGACTGCCCAATAACTCATCGGATGCAGGTTGAATTTTCTAGAATTTTTTAGCAAAGGTCCAACCCCTTGTCCGACTTTCGGATAGGCGTCAGACACACCAGTTTTTCTAAACTTCCAACTAAGTCTCGATGACCAAACCACAATTCGAATCACCACGACACCAAACTCCGCACCGCCACCACGAATACCACGATAGGAATAAATAATATCATTACAACTCGTGCAATAATATTATTTATGTAAAAACGAAAAATTCATTCGAATTTTTGGGGTATTACAATATAAGACTAATAATAATGCATTAAACGTGACTTTCCACTTAGCGCTACAGATTAATTGTGCTGAGTTGAATGGATTGATATTCAGTAAAATCATATGAAAATAAAGATAACATCAGGATAATAAATTCAATATATTCTCACAGATTTCATAGTTTCAGACCCAAATCATCGAATAGGATTTCCCTGTAATCTCTTTGTTGTTCTGTTCTAGTTTTCGCAAAACTAACACCCACTTTGAATGCCGGGCTATCAATTATCAGGCATGCTAATAATTGGATCATTAGCATACCACATACCTGCTACATGGCACCACCCAATGCTATCTACCTCTCACAGGCGAAGCAAAAATCGTTCAACTGGCCTTGATTGAGAAGGTTATAAGCGTAATGGACCAACAGGCGAACCTTTACGCCACTTTGTAAACAGAAGCGAAAGCTACCAAAAAGTGGCTGCAAAGGATGCAAGCCTACCTGGCCGACTTGGATTGAGGCGAAAGCAATGGGGTTCTAAAATTTCGCGTGAACCAGGTGCGAGATGTAGCTCATCATATCGAAGATGTCATAGATGAGTTGATGTTCTGTGTACCTCATAGATTTCATAGGTACAAAATCTCTGGAAAAGCTCAAAAATTTTCTCAAGCTGTCAAGGTGTGGAATCCCCCAAGTTCGATTCAAGGGATGAAGACCAAGATGGTAAACATCAGGAAAGAGATCAATGACATCATAACCATCGATAAACTTTGTGAAATCAGCCGCATAAGCAGTACAAGTGATGAGGCTTCGACCTCTGATTTGTTCACGGGACAACACATGGCTCCCTATGCCCTTGACGATTGTGAAATAGTTGGTTTCGTTGAGCAAAGAAAAGCAATCATGAGTCATTTGACAGAGGATACAGCCGCAGCATCAAGCCTTAACATGGTCACCACGATCTCTGTTGTCGGTCCTGGTGGCTCTGGTAAGATCACTCTCTCGTAAAGAATGCTTTTGAAATCTGCAAAAGAACTGAAAGATTATTTCATTGTCATGCTTGGGTTCTGGTGTCCCAATCAATTAACTTGATGAGCTCTTACAGAGGTTCCTAATTCAATTCCCTTAAAAGGATTGGATGAGTATTATCGAGAATTTACCAGCACACCTCAGTGTAGATGGAAGTAGAATAGTTGTAACTACACGAATTTCAGAGGTGGCATCTTTATGTGCAAACTCGCTTCGTTATTTCATCAACTTAGATGTTGGCCTGCAAGAGTCTGAGGTCTAGAACTTGTTCTGCATGTATACATGTATGCTTTTCTGAATAATGATGGATTTCATTGTCGTCCTGAGTCACTGAGATGGTCTCAGAAAATTTTGGAAAAATGTGAAGGACTACCATCGGCAGGATAATCAGTTGATAGAGTGGGAAAAAGTCCTTGATAGCCTCAGCAAGTATAATCTCCTGATTGCTAGGAAAGTGTTCTACCCAGCTACAAGAATATCCCTTTTTATCTACAGAGCTGTTTCTTGTACTTTAGTATTTTCCCAAGGAAATACTAATCGAGCGTGGAAGGCTAATACGCTTGTGGATAGCTGAAGGATTTGTTTCACAAAATAAAACACGAAAATGGAGGTGGCAGAGGGATATCTCTCCGAACTCATTGAGTGAAACTTGGTTTGTGTTAGTGATGAATGGGCGAGATGTTGCTGAATTTGAAGCCATGTATACGACTTCATCATTCATAAGTCTGAGGAGGTGAATTTTATTTCGGTTCTTTCAGAAGGGTCAGAAGCAAGTGCAGGCGAGAAATTCCGACGCCTTTCTTTTCAAGAAGATTGCGATAGTTCTTGGTTACATGGCAAGGACTTGGCTTTTGTTCGTTCCACTTTGTTTTTTAAGAGGGCAATCGCTACTGGCTGGCATTCTTCGTGAATGTAAGTTACTGAGGGTTTTGGATCTACGGGTTTTGGAAACTGCAGCTTATAGGCCTTAAACCGGGAGGAAGAAAAAATTTGTGTACATCCATAGAAAAGATGAGAGATCTCTCGACTCTTGATATTAGTTCAACTGGCGAAGGGGAGGTTCTCGATTTAGACTACATCGATAGCCCTCCACCTCATCTCCAACGCCTATATCTGAAATTCTGAATGGGCGCGCCTATTCGAGGCCCTTCACTACTTGCCAAATCTGATCGAGCTTGTAATGGTTGCTGCTTCTGATGAGGAAATGTTAGTTTCTGAAGCTGGGAGTTCTAAGAAACTAAAGATATTGTATATTGAGCAATTTGATCAACTGAATTGGGTAGTGATTGAGCAAGGTTCAATTTTCGAGTTCAAAAACTTACCCTGGTTGTGTGAACTTGAAGATGATTCCATTAGGCATTAAAAATCTTGCAACTCTGCAAGAGCTACTACTTTCTGGTATGCCCCGAGAGTTAATCACTCGGCTAGAAAGTAATAACGAAGACTGTGAAGTATTTGGCCACATACCTGTCATCAACACTTTTATTTCTGGAGCTCATGGATCTTGTTTCCTAGCACGCAACATAGCCTACTGTTTCTAAAAGCAATAAGAGGCAACGGCATGCGTTTTTTGGTTTGTACTCTGATCTTTTAATTCCATTCTGGTTTATGTTCTCAACGGTTTTAACGGAGCCTTTTTTTTTTTTTTTATTCTATCAGGTGGCCTTATAAGGGGATTATTCGATAATTTTTTAACTTTATATATAAATACTATGGTAGTTTTCCGAAGTCGGAAGGCCATGGCCCCCCTTGCCACCTTCGGTCTGGCAATGCCAACACTGTCCAGTAATCTAGTTTAGTTCTGATAGCAAGTTATGGGCCAGTACTAGCATTGTTGTTTTTAATATTTTTTTAAAAACGTCGGCATACAGAGTGAACGAACAGTCCATGAGCAGGGTCTCGGGCCTTTATATATACGCACAGGCACACGTGCACATTATAATATTTGTGAGAATGGCAAAGGTTGATTCTGAAAAGTGAAAATGAAGAGAAAGATGTGACATGGATAAAGCACAATGGCAGCTATCACAAGATATTGCTAGTAGGTGAAGGCGATTTCTCCTTTGCTGCTTGTTTAGCCACTGCATTTGGCTCTGCCAACTACATTACCGCCACCTCCCTCGATGCTCAAGGTATTGTACGGTCCGAATTTGCTTTTGCTAATAACGACATGCCATTTTAATGTGTTGACAAATTCTGGATCGAGGATGGTCAGATAGTGGGACTTTAGGGCAATCCCGGATCCGTTTGATATATGTCAGGACTGACTGACATCATCTCCATAGTCTTTACTGTATTTTTGCATATTTGCCATGTGTTTGTAATGCTATTATAACAATATAACTCAAAAAGGAAACTGCTTTGGTGGTTTAATAGTATGCAATAAATATCATAATTTTCCAATAGTTGATGAAAAATTTATCTGAATTTTAAAGCCAGATCAAGCTTTTTTCTCTCTAAATCTATAGTTGTAACTTCTAATTTCATCTCATCAATGGTGATTTTAACATGGTATCGCCACGTAACATGTTGGTGACCAACGTGGAGGTGCACGTGACGCACAAAACTGCTTACCCGTTTTGTAAGCGGATATAGAAAAGTTAGCTGAGGATGTTGGGCTACATTTGGTTGAGGAAGCTAGCTTCTCGATATATGATTATCCGCAGTATTTAAACAAGAGATGAAGTGGTTTAGGAAGCGACGAGACTTTTTCCTGGGAAATACAAAGTCGCCAAAATCTAAATCGTGCATTTTGTTTTAACTTAGTATCGGCTTTTGAAAAGTCTTAAGCCTATTGAAATGCGAATGGTTTTGAAGCATGGTTCAACGCCGTAATGATAGTCTATCATCTTCAAAAATAAAAATAGAAAATAAAAACTGGAGTTTATCTTTGCTTGCAAATATGTACATGCAACTTTATGAATTTCGAAAAAAAAAACAATAACATGCGTATAGAAAAGCTACATATTGTGCTTTGTTGAAAATAAGATAATGCAATGAATCAGCAATGTTTGTATTGTTTTGTTATATTATCACCATCACGTGAATCATTTTCAAAATTCAATTGACAAAACTAATGAGTTAAAATGATGAAAAAGCAGGCTTGGTAGGGACTCAAAAGTTTACTTTTTAGCATATTTTTTTTTGGATGTGCATCCAAAAGCATACTTTTTTTTTTTAAAAGTAAAACCATGGAAAGTAAGCTTTTAGAGAAGTAAAATTTTAGATACTTCTACGCAAGAATTATACTTTTCCACTTTTGAAATTTTTTAGTTTTGAAGAAAATCGTGAAGAATGTGTCTGGCCCCTTTTTACTTGTTATCACATATATTTATTCATATTCTTTTTTCTAATTCTTTAAGTGCCTTAAAAAAATATTTAACCTCTGATAAAGAAAAAATTGTCAAACAAAACAGTTTAAATTGCAATATGGGACGCAAAGGGTTGAAAAGCATTTTGCATCGTCTAATTTGAAAGTCAATTTAAATTGTAATTAATAAAAGGGGCAATAATAAGTATACAATTACGTAATTGAAAGTTAAAAAAATATTCCATTTATCTATGGGGGTAGAATAGGCATTTTCACAAAAAAAGAAAAGAAGTACAGAAATTTTACTGAACAACATATTTTTTCAAAAGTATATTTTTTTCAGAGTTTATCAAATCAAACAACACAAAATGCTTACAAATATATATATATATATATAATACTTAAAAGTATATTTTTACATATTCTATAAAAAAAAAAATATACTTTGGATATACAACCAAACGAGCCAGTAAGCATTTGACAAGAAGAAAATATACTATTTATTTTGATTTTTATATATTAAATAATATTAATCTTTTCGGTACCGAGACGAGTCGGACCTTGTTTATAAATTGCTATTTGTTTCATTTGCATCCCCTTACATCCAAGGACCTTGATGTTATTTTTGTCAAAGTGGCCGACCTAATTGTAACATTCTGTAAATGTGGGGTTGGTTTGTATAATATTTCCAAAGTCCGAAATTGGTACTAAAATCTCCGTTCCGCCACTGTACTCTCTCTCTCTCTCTCTCTCTCTCTGCCGGAGACCTGACGCGCTAATCGGCGAACAGCGGTGAAGTGGTGAGAGAGGTGGTCGTAGCTGGTAATTGCAAGGCGGCGCTGGTCAACGGTAGCGGCGGCGGTGTTGACCTTGAGGTTCAATCTATAGCACAATTTTTTATTTTATTTTTCAAAATCGTAACAAAAGCGGAAATAGAGGAGAAAACACACTAGATTAGCTATTTTCGCCTCTAAATTTTGATCCCTAAAGCAAACCCATCAATGTCTGCATTTTCGGTACCTAAATTTTAGTACTTGTAACTCATGTTAACATTATAGGTGCTCCGTATTTAACGTCTGGGGAAATTGATATTGTGTAGGTTTGTTGCACTTATAAACTCCAGTTTTTTAGCTTATTTGTTTAAAAGTTTAACTGCTCAGCTTTTAAATTGAACTTATTTAATACTTTGACTTGAATAAATTGAA
>MKEJ01044190.1:0-10973 GCA_001753735.1 Embelia ribes | reverse complement strand
CCCCCCGAAAGGAAATGAAAACCCCACACTGCGGCTGTCAGGGCTCGAACCGTTGCCTCTTGCTGCAAACGCCTGACCGAGTACCAACTGGGCTACGCCCCTGGGGGCAGCTTTCCTTGTTTTATTGATAGTACTGTTAGTCATTCTTAATGGAATTTTTTTGTTTACTAATGAGATTGACAGACCCGGAGAATTTCTTTGCCATAATCAGGCTAATCACGGATATACTTTTTTCTTATAAGCGAAACGGGTAACATCTCTATATGTCCATAGTGAAACATAACGTTGTCTAATGTCCATAGTGAACCATAACTATAGCTACCCACGATTGTAATGATAGGTGAGTCGGTCACCGCTGCATAGGTTTTCTATCCATGAAGCTTATCATTTTCTATGCACTCTCCACCACTTCCCAATTTTTCCACCTCACTTGACAAAAAAACAAGCCACGTCATAAGATAACAACCCAACTTCCACCAATAGGATTAATCCATTTAGATAGCCCCTTACCATCAACTTAAACCACACAAACACTACCATCAACTCCTATCTTTCACTCTTCCCCTCCACTCCTATTTTAGCACACCAACCCTCTCGTTCTTCCCTGATTTCAATTCCAACAAAAAGAAAAAACAAAAACTAGAAAATTTAGAATAATTAAAATACTCTTAAGCTATGGCCATTCCATCCTCCGCCGCAGTCACCATCTCGTCATTCACCGGCCTAAAATCCACCTCTGGCCCCAAAATCGTCTCCAGAGTCTCGGTCACTCCTGCCAAGAAACTTGCTGTCAAGGCCTCGATGAAGGAATTCGGTGTGGCAGTCGCTGCCACAGCTGCCAGCGCACTGCTGGCTAGCAACGCGCTGGCCATCGAGGTCCTGCTCGGGAGCTCTGGAGGTGAGCTCGTTTTTGAACCGAGTTCCTTCTCTGTTCCCTCGGGTGAGAAAATCGTTTTCAAAAACAATGCTGGGTTCCCGCACAATGTCGTCTTTGACGAGGACGAGATCCCTTCTGGGGTCGACGCAGGGAAGATCTCGATGAGTGAGGAGGACCTGCTCAATGCCCCCGGGGAGACCTATGCTGTAACCTTGACTGAGAAAGGGACTTATAGCTTTTACTGTTCCCCTCACCAGGGAGCTGGTATGGTGGGAAAAGTTACTGTGAACTAAGTGTACTTTTTCTATATGTATGAGAACTTTGAACAAATTATTTACTTTTCTTGATTTTTTTGTCAATGCAACGAGTTATGTAGGCCAAATGCTCCTGTTGTGTGTTTGTTTTTTTCCCAATAATACATTTGCAATTTCGGTTTCGGGCAATTGTATATAAACATAAATCTCTTACATTAGGAAGTAAAAAAGTCAGGTTTACGAGAAGCCATCACTGTCACACTATCATATAAAACCAATTTACTATGAATACGAAATGTTAACAACAATTTATCATCAGTAATAAAATATATATTTCTTCGTCCGATAGTATAAAATTATAGTCTCTACTGTGGAAGTAAAGTTAAAAGAAAGCTGGTTTTGTCACACGATAATCTAAAACCAATTTATTTATTAATGAAATATGAAAACAAACTCTAGGATGCGAATGAAACGCAGATTTCTTCTAGAGTTATTTCCGTCTATCTTGGACGACAAAATAAAACCTAATTGAAGCAAAAGAATGGAAAATAAAAATACTACGTTGTTAAAGCGTCAGGGAGGGTTGTCTGAGAACCGAGAACCTTACCACCAACATCTGGGAAGATCTCTTGTCCAGGCAATGGGCCCACTTTGCCATTTTTATCTACGTCAATCGGGTATTTGAGTAGATGTCCTTGTAATGAAACGAATTCATTTGAATTGAACTTATTCCAGTTTTCTTCGGCAACTTTGTTTACACTCTCCACACAGGCCAAACTTTTGGGATCCTTGAAACACTCGTCCAGTGTACCGAGGTGCTCAGCCCAGAGTGACATTCTGTATCCGTATACCTGCAATTGAATGTTACTCCAATATTCTGTTCATTTTCCAAATGAGATCTCTTGAATTAAAAGTTTCACTAAACCATAGTTTCCGGCATCAAATGAGTTTACACGGTTACACCTTTGGTATAATGATTTTCAAGTGGGTTGGTAAGTGCCACCTCAGCATACGTTTACCCTAATGGTGAATATAAATTAAGCTCAAAAAACATTGGGAACAGAGACATTCAAAATCTGATTGTGCAGAAAAATCTTCACGTGAATGATGTAGATAAATTAACAAGAAAATTTGGGAGCGGAAATAATATAGGGAATGAGATTCCAAAATATGTGGAAACTTGAAACCACAACTTTGGAAACATTTTACTTCTCTAAGAATGTATTTTTAGATGATAAACACATATCCAATGACAAACAAAGAAACTGAGATTGAGGTCGAAACAATGAAAACTGCTTTTCTGTTTCTTTGTAAGAAGGAAACAGTAGTGAAAGACTACGCAAGGAATCAAATGAAAGGGTGAGGACACCTACTTGGCCATGCGGATATTCTTTTTTCTGGCTCCAGGTGTGATGAGGTTGATATGCGCCCATAGCAATCTCCGTGTCCCTTGATCCAGCCATTGATCGTTGGTTGATATTGGCAGATCCCAAAATCACGTACTCGTCATCAACTATCATTCCCTTTGAATGTACATAGATCATAAATCGGCCAGATTTTTGTGAAACAGAAACCTGAAGGTTAGGATAAGTAAGCTTAACATGTTCCAGGGTTTCGAAAAAACTTAATAACTAAATACACTTGAGATCCTTAAGTAAATCACACAATCTAGATGTTACAATAAGTAGTTTCGCAGATACAGAAACAGTCGTGAGTATTAATAAGGAACTAGGATCGAAGGACAGAAATGATCAAATAACATTGTGTATCAACCAACTAAAAGAAAAAGCAATGTAGTGTTCATGATTACCGTATCGCCATTAGAGGCATGATTTCTTGAATCAAAATTTTCAACTGGGCATTCTTCACAATTACCGAGACAATAGAAATTCAAGTAATCCTTGGGATAGGAACTGTCAATATTCATAGACTTAAGTGCTTCAGCAATTTCTTTATACATCATTTGCATTGTCTGTCCCTGCATATCCAAAAACCAAATATAATCGCCTTGCACTTTGAAAACATGCAATGCATCTATGATTCAACCAAATGGGATGATAATGATCGAACAAATATGAGTTATACAATGCATTCAAAATCGGCTAAGGCAAAAGGCCAAAAGAAGCTCTCATTCATAAAGAATCATGTTAGTGTCATGTAACCTGTTTACTTCTATTCATTAACTTGTAGAAATAGATCACAAAGATGACTTACAGAGATTGCATAATTCTTTTCCCTTTGAAAAACACAACTACATCTAAGAGCATTCCATATTAGACCTTACTCTAGCACCCTAAAAATGTGTCAACATACAATTTTGGCGTTGCTATATATACTTCTATCGGTCATACTAATAACTTAGCTATGACATTTACCTGCCAGAACAATACTTCTTGCACAGAGGCAGATGATGGGATACCCTCAGGCCACATGGGAATGATAACATACACTGCAAATCTCTCTTTTGCTCTTATCTTGCTTGCTATCTTTAGTGCCAATTCCATTGGAATTAGATTGTCCGCACCTGATCATGTATAACACCACTTAATTTCAAAATCTTTACAAGCATCAAATGGAGAAATCTGTAAATGTGAATGCAGTTGCAATATTAAAGACTAGAAATGTCTTCAAAACAATTCATAACATTAATTTGTGGATAAAAAATACATTATTCATGCCTATATTACCTGCAAAGCTAGAAAAGCTTGCGGGATGTGTGCGGAATAGTAGTACACCCTTATCTCTAGAATTTCATCATAATTCACAAATTATAATACGTATATTACACACCTACAAAATTGTCCCTTCGTCATGTCCCTTCACAGTAAATATGGAGCAAGGGTAGAAACAAATGGAAAAAGAAATTTACTCAATCGTGCACGTATGAGTAAAGAAATTATCTCTAAGGGGGTGTTTGTTTGCTTCTTTTGGAGGGTCGGATTGGAAATGGAGTCTGGTTGACCTACAAAACATAGGAATATTTTCTCCCTAAGCAAACTGCCAATAGCATAATGATGGGAGTTGATGTATATCTCATATTTACCGATCAGAATCCACAAAGTAATGTTCGGGAAGTCATTAGTGTCTCAGAATAAGAATCATTCATTTTATTTCTCCCGAAAAAAAAGTCAACATGATTATTATTTCTCCCGGAAAAAAAAAAACATATAGGAGCTAACCTGCATCTTTATAATTGGGCCATGCATACGAGGACCCTAAAAAATATTGATTTTCAATGTATATGAAATGCCGGGCAGCTCTTATGGCATAAATATATGCTGTTTGAATGCTCTTATCAATCACCAAACTTTTCTCACATACTAGATTCTGCAATCAAAAAAGAAGAATTTCACAACAGCAAACAACTGTTATAATAATTTTTTTTTTTTTTAAAGGAATACAAACAGTTATTAAAAACTGAAAAAACCAACTTCTTTTCCGAAATAAATGGAATAAACAAACCTGAGCTTCAGCTTGATGAACGTCTTTGGGGAATCCTTTAAGTGAACCTGAGTCTATGGATCGGAAAACCTGCCTCAAATTTAACAAAAACATTTAACTTCAGTATTTTCCGTGGCCTATCAGATAAAAGAAGCTCCATTTCTCTTCCAAACAGTCAGACTAAATGTGCAATATAATTCAAACCTGAACATGCCAATTCTCGGGATCATCCTCCTTATAAACCCATAAAGCTGGATCATCATTCAAAATGGAAGAGGAAGGACTAAGTATCCACGAAATGCGTTCTATCTTTATTAAAGCATCATCGTGCCAATGGGACCTTCTTTTGATTTTTCGTCCAAACTCTGACCACTTCCTTGCTTTTTTCCATCTCTGCTCAAAATTCTTGAGCACATCATATGCTGCAGGCCCTTCTAACTTGCAATGCCAGTCATGCCATGGCTGTCTCGGCCCTTTGGTTCCCAACTGTTAAAAGAGCCACATTAGAAAAAATCAGGAAACTTTAAAAATTGGCCTGTTTTATTTCCACCTGAAAAAACAAAATCTAGTATTGTTGACCTAATCCAAACATATAACACAATAAGCAAGTTTTCACAAGGCCTAAGATACGCAATTAAGCTGCGTTTGAAAACAAGAAGATGCGATAAGTTACTGTGTACTACGCATGCAGATAGTGCATAGTTCCAGCATATTTGTAGAAAAATTGTGCTACAAGAGGTTCAAGTTTCAACATCATGGCACAGCAATGATTTGAAATCCACAAGTTACATACACCTGCAATTACTCGGTCGACTCATGAGTAACATAGACATCCAGTACTAAAGGAATCCTTTTTGTTTTAACAAAAGCCAATAAATTTCCATTCATTTGATATTCCTAACTCCAGACACAAAATTAAGTAGATCACAGATTATATGCCTTATACCAAAGAGATTCACAAAGCCTCTTCCTAGCTCATAGTAGTTCTCATCCATAAGCCCAAATCTACTGAGCTCTGGTAAGAATATTATACCATGTGAATAGACGAAAGAGTCCTCAAAGTAACAACACAGAAATTGAGCCAACAATTGCTTACAGGGAATGTGGGATTATGATAATCACCCTCAAATACAGTTCCTAGATCGCGAAATAGTCTGTGATCTGGTGTATCGTATCGACCATCACAGAGGTCGAGACCTCCTATAAATGCAGTAATCTTCCTATTGTTTCCAGAAGCTTGAGTATCCGCTATTACACATTTCTGATGGTGTGTGTAAAGAGTTCCAACAACCTGATATTATATGTTGAAGGGAAACATAATTAGCTTTAAGATGGTTTGGATAAAATGATTACAAGATAATAGTTTCTCATTCAATTTTAGATGATATGATGTTTTCTCAAGCATATGATTCGATTAATTATCTCTGAACCTAGCTATGTTAGGTTTATTATTCTCTATCAACTTGACTATGCAGGAGCTTTACGACATAACTTTTAAATGAGGGGGCAAAGAAAGCAGAGAACATAGTTTGATAACTTGAAGTGCACTAGGGAGTTGGGACTCGAGAGCGTCAACAGGCCAGACCAGACCAGCATTGTGCCACATCATCAATTGTGATGACACGGCACAAAGCTGGCAAGGGATTTTGATGCCTCCAATGACCAAAGTGCAGTTCAAATGATGTTAATGGAATTCAGTAAGCAAAGAAAAACGACGTCTCCAAGCAAGAGCAATCAATTCTAATTATCAGTCATTGACTTATCGTATATTCTATGAAATTTGGTTGAATTTGAGGTAGTAGAAAGGAGATTACTGGACCACAGTATCCATGCCTTTTGCTTGAAAATACTAAGCTTATTGCTTGCATATCGAGGTGACAACACACATGTGACTGAAGAATGCTTGAAAAACTTCCGGGTTTCTTCATCATGCGTCTGCATCACTCCTTTCTGCGCAAAAACATATATAGTATTAGTAAAATTTTTAAAATGAGATACTAGTAAAGAATGTTGATACTAGTCGAACAAGAAACTTAAACATAAACTACAAAAACATACTACTTGAATTCCGTATTAAAAATGCAGACACAAAGAGAAATCGCTTTTATTTGACATCTGAGACAGCTTCAGTAAAATATAGTTGCTATTGAATTATTAGAATTTTGAAATAAAAGGATTACACACAAATGTAATCTGCATATATCGAAGAACACCTAATAGTACATATATTTTTGTGTACTCTGAAAGTACAACTTGAAAGAAGTACAATTTTCAAACCACTTTTTTTGGTGTACTGCTAGTGTACTATTGGAGTTTTGTGGTCTAATGTATCTAAAATGACATCTTTCTGTGTGGTTTTCATTTACCTGAGTAAAATGCTTCATCTACCCAAAAAACTACCCATAAACTTACTTGCTATTTTAGATTCACGGCATTCCATGTATCCGAATTCATTTCATAAACAGTATCAGCAAGATTTTTGGATAGTTTTTGTGGGTAGATGAAACACTAGTCCTTGCTCAAAGAAAGGGCTGATTTTATTTCTGGCCTAGTATCAGCAAGATTCTGTGCCTTCTTAAAAAAAAAAAAAAAATCTTTTGCTTTTACTCAAAACAACTGATCACACAAATGCATATATATGCTTGACACACAAATACAATGATGTCCAAAAAGCCTCATTGCTAACTAGTCATCTAACTGACTACCATGAATCTTTTGTTTTTTTGGTTTTTTTTGGGAAATTTAAATATGCAACTACCATAATTCAATCATATGATACGCACCCATTTTCCCTAAAAATCGTGAATTCAGTAAATTATTGTTCATTTCGGCATACCACTCAATATAAAACACTTGACATGAAAAGAAATAGATTCCAAATCGCATACTGTATTAATGAAGAAACTGCTATGAGAAGTCTTGTCATCCCAAACGAGCAACAAAACCCGAACCCCTTCCTGAGACTTGTACTTTAACAACTCCCCAAGCATCAAATCCCCCCCACTCGGCACAGGCTTGCTCGGTTCTCTCACTAGCCTCACCTTATGGTAAATCGACCACCCAATGATATAAACCAAATGATGTGCCTCGAGTATCGCATGGCAAATATCTTCCCAGCACTTCTCTTGCTTAAACACCAGCCCGTCGTCCAACTCTATATCTGGTAATGCCCCATCTGGTACATGAGCATCCTGGTAAAGAGTCACTTGCCCTCCGTGTTTGACCGAAAAGTAGCTTTGTCTCACATTGAATCGGTCCTGCTCTTCGTTGTCGTCGACGCCTGGCCAATAATCTGGATCTCCATTGCATTGTCTGAACTGCATCTCGAGGCGAACAGCAGAGTTGGGCTTGGGAGGCTTGCCATAGGATCCGATGATTGGGAACCAGTCTTGGATGAGCTCGCCAGTGATTATCCTGTCAGCCGGTACAGTTGCAACACCGATGAGATCGGCACCAAGTGTGTCATTATCCTTGACCTGTATTATCATTCACATGTTCAAGATAGTGAAGATATTGAGGATTGAGCTACCTCAAGGGCACATGGTTAATTGTAACGATCCCTAATCAATGGAATAGGTGCTTATACAAGTGTATGTTGAGCTTGTGGAGTGTGAAAATACTATAAACCAATAGCCACTTTCCAGTTGGTTCAACATAATTTTCTCTCTTGTGTTTGTGAGATCTGTACTTCCTGCTCTCTGAGTGTGTATTGCAAGACTGGTCGGATAAGGATATGTAGTTACATTGATATGAGTATATATAAAATTCATTGGCAAGTGAATTGTCATTGTTAGCGAGCTTTCTTGGCAGTAGAAATGGTTTTGCAATTGTAAGCAGGCTTATTAGCCATGGAGATGGTTTTGACATGTTAGCCGTGAAGATGAAAATTCTCTTATGGCAGGCTTTCTTTAAAGTCTTGCCTCTTGAGTCTTGCTCTATCGGTTGGTTAAGTTGTGTCTTGCTTTTCAGCTAGTTCAAATCATTATTGCAGACCTAATTCATTTGGTTAATATTTCTGCTACGGGATTGCAACCATCAGTACAGACCCCACTAGCCACCACTGGATAAACTATTTCACCATGACACACTCCAGAACGATTTAAATAACTAGCCTGTGAATGAGTAATTTATTATATTTTTTAATAAACATGATATTAGAGTAAGCATATGTGCAGTTCAAATCTGTTGGGGTGCAAAAAATCAAAATAAGTTAACATAAAGACATCAAGTTTAAAGTTGTTCAGCCAAATGTGCCCACGTCCACGGAGAGGAGATAAAATTTTATTAAAAATATCACTCAAAGAGGGTACAAAAACTCACATAATTTTTGTAACTTACCTCACAACTTATTTTCTCTCTTTTTCTGCTATTTTTGGTGTTATTTTTACAAGCTTACACAAGCACCCATTTATACAAAAAAAATATGGCGTGAATCAGGCCAATCCCATTACCATCAACCACATGTGAAAGCTTTGCCAAAATGTCCAGCAACCATGCATGACCAGCCTCAACCTAGACTAGAAAATAGGCTGCAAATGGTGTGAACAAATGACCTTAAGGTCCATCAATTCTCCCCTTTCACACCTAAATGAGGAGAACCTATAATGTCGATCAGTTGAAGAAGTCCACCTCGGCTATGTCCCTACATAGCTCGAGTTTCTTACGAGTGACTACATTCATCAACATGTTGATAGTATTATCCTTGGTATGAATTTTCACAAGTTACAACAGTTGTTGATCTATCACCTGTGCAAATAGTACATAGAATTCTTGCTCAAGTCCAGAGTACTTTGACTATCGCAATTAGCCTTGTACTCATTTTGTCTAAATCCAAGTTTTTGGAGAAAATACTTTATCCAACATATTTCCTTGCCAGCTTCTGCTACAGCAATATACTCAGCTTCCATCGTAGATAAAGTAACACACTTCTGTAATTTAGATTGCCAAAATATGGCTCCCCCTGCAAAAGTGTAAATGAATCCTGATATAGAGTTCCTTCCATCAAGATTACTGGCTATATTAGAGTTGGTATAACCTTCCAAGATTGGATCAGCTCTCCCAAAGCACAAGTATAAGTTTGATATATCCTTTAGATACCTCAATATCCAGGTAATAGCTTACTAATTCTCCATTCCTAGATTGGAAAGGTATCGTCCCACAAGTTCAATTGCGTAAGCAATATCAGGTCTTGTACAGACCATTGCATACATCAAACTACCAATTACTGAAAAATAGGATACATTGGACATTTCTTCAACTTTCTCTTTGGAGGTTGGACAAGATGCTTATTTAGTTTGAAATGACTAGCCAATGGATTAGTTATTGGCTTAACATTTTCCATGTTGAACTTTTTTAGCACCTATTTAACATACTTTTCTTATCATAGTCACAACTATTTGGATTTCTTGTCATGTGTAATTTTCATACCCAATATTTGTTAATCAAGGCCTAAGTCCTTCATATCAAAGAATTATGAGAGATCTTCTTTTAGCTTGCTGATAGTAGTAGTATCCGGTCCAATGATCAGCATATCATCGACATAGAGCAGTTACACAATAAATTTACCATCTGGAAACCTTCGAATATAGGCACATGATCTACTGCAGTTCTTTTGTAGTTTTGACTCACCATGAATGAGACAAACTTCTTATACCATTGTTTGGGAGCCTGCTTTAAACCATATAGACTCTTCTTTAACTCACAAACCAAGTTTTCCTTCCCAGGTATTATAAAACCTTCGAGTTGCTCCATGTAGATTTCTTCTTTTAGATCACTGCGAAGAAAAGATGTCTTCACATCTTTTTGTTCAAGCTCTAAATCAAGACTGACGATCAATCTTAGTACAGTTTAGATTGATCATCCTCACAACAAGTACAAAAATCACATTAAAATCAATCCTTTTCTTTTGATGAAAGCCTTTGACAATCAAATGAGTCTTGCGTTTCACTTAATTGCTATCTTTTTTGAGTTTGAACACCCATGTGTTTCGTAAAGCTCTCACGCCCTTCAGAAGTTTCACTTACTATAGGTTGATTTTTCTACAAAAAACTCATCTCTTCTTGCCTAGTTTGAATCCATTTGCTTTTGTCGGCATGAGATTCGACTTTGTGAAAACTCTGGGCTCCCCTTATCGGTAAGAAAAACATATTCTGATTTCAGATATCAACGAGTTGGAATCAGTGGTCGACCTCTTGAGGATCTCGACTGAGACTCGACGGGTAGAGAAACTTCAATATCACAAACACTTGGTGACTCTTTAATATTCTGTGGCAGGGGAAATTGCTCCCCCTGCTCAACATTATCATCTTCCTCCTCATATTCTTCCGGGGATTTAGCCAACACCCCTTCAGTATCTGTGGCAAATTGAATAGGTGCAGGGGTTTTGGCAAAATTTGGGATTG
>MKEJ01044180.1:0-15825 GCA_001753735.1 Embelia ribes | reverse complement strand
TAAACTCCCAACTAGACTCTTGAAATGTGATGGGTCAACCACTTAATCATCTTCATGCCTTGACAATTTGACACCACATTCAAGCGGCGTATTTACCGATTTGCTATCAAGCATTTTGAACTTTTGAAGACTTCTTTTGCATACCGCTCGCGTGAAATGAAGATTCCATTTACCTTTTGTTGAACTTCAATATCAAGGTAGTATGACATGAGCCCAATGTCTGTCATTTCAGACTCTTTTGTCATAGTCTTCTTGAATTCATCGATCATTCTTGGATTGTTTCCCGTAGATATGAAATCATTCACGTACAAGCAAACAAGCAATATATCTCATGTTTCATTGACCTTTGAATATAGGACATATTCTTGAGGGTATTTTGAAAAATCATTATCGTGAAAATACTTATCAATTCTACTATTCCACGCCCTTGGTGCTTACTTAAGCCCATATAAAGCCTTTTCAAGTTTTAAGACCCATTGGTTGTTCAATATAAACTTCTTTTTCAAGATATGCATTTAGAAAAATTGACTTGACATCCATTTGAAATATTTTCCATTTATTTTGAGCAGTGAAGGAAATGAGTAATCTTATAGTTTCAATACGGACTACAGGAGCAAATATTTCATTGTAATCAATGTCGGCCTTCTGTTTGTAGCTTTTAACAACAAGTCTTGCCTTATATCTTTCAACTTCTCCTTTTGCATTTTTCTTCAACTTGTACACCCATTTCACTCCAATTGTTTTTTTTTGTCTTGTGGAAAATCAATTAACTTCCAAGTATTATTTCTTTTAATGGACTTAATTTCTTCATCCATTGTAGTTCTCCATTGCCTGTGTATAACAACATCTTCAAAATCTATAGGTTCACCATTGGTAAATAGACCAAAAAAAATGAAGCCTCATTTAGATTTTGTGTTATCTTATAAAGCTCTTCAATACTTCTAAAATGGAGGGTTCTTTCACTTGAGATTTGTTCGGAAGATGACGGGTGATCTTGAGCAGATGGTGATAGAGGTGGAGTGTCGGCTTGACCTTCTTGCTCTTCTTCATCTTTACCAAAGATTGGGAAAAAAATATAACTTTTATTAGATTCGACATTTCAAATCCACGGTTCTTGTTCATCAAAATGAACATCTCTACTTATAACAATCTTCTTGGAGATTGGATTATACAACTTGTAACCTTTGGAATGCTTGTCATAGCCGATAAAGATAAGCTTTTCACTTTTGTCATCAAGTTTCGATCTCTTTTGATCCAGCATACGAGCACAAGCTATACTTCTAAAAACTCATAAGTGGGAGACTCCAGGTTTTTGTCCTCTCCATACTTCTTAAGGGGTTTTACCATCAACTCTTTTAGTCGTGCAATAATTATAGAGAAAAATGGCACAATCAACTACTTTGGCTTAAAATTCTTTAGTCATTCTTTTGCTCTTAAGCATGCTATGAGCCATTTCAAGAATCGTTTGATTTTTTCTTTCCGCCATTCCATTTTGTTGAGGCAACTGGGGAACTGGTAAAGGACAATGAATTCCTTGACTTTCGCAAAATTCGTTGAATTTTTTTTATGTGAAATCGCCTCCTCTATTAGATTTCATAGCCTTTATATTATAATCACTCT
This sequence comes from Embelia ribes, assembly GCA_001753735.1. Lineage (NCBI taxonomy): Eukaryota > Viridiplantae > Streptophyta > Magnoliopsida > Ericales > Primulaceae > Embelia > Embelia ribes. Next base: position 14,205 of record MKEJ01044180.1, on the reverse strand, counting down.
CTTTTTCAATAAAGGCTTTGAATTTTTGAAATGTACCAAAAACTTTTAACTTTTCTTTTAGAAAATATACCCAAGCCTTTCTTGAATAATTTTCAATGGAGAGTAAAAAGTAATTACTCTTACCATTTGAACTTGGTTTGATGGGTCCACAAATATCGGTATGGATGAGTTGCAATGGTTCTTTAGCTCTTGTTGATGAATCCTTTGGAAAGTTTTTTCTTGAGTGTTTTCCAAATAAATATCCTTCACATAATTGGTCGGGATGACTTATCAAGGGTAACCCTTTCACCATCCCCTTTCTTGACATCAAAGGCAAAGCGTATTCTTTCAAGCAAGATTTCAGACACTTAACTTCATCATTTCGAATCTACAACAAAAAAAATCTATTTTTTGTCATTGGTACTTTTGTGATCAATTTCCCTTCATGATTTCTCAAAGAGAGACTATTATCTTTTTGTTGAACTTCATAGCTTTTTTCAAGAAATTGACCCAAACTTAATATATTATTTTTTAAGTATGGCACATAATAAACATCGGAAATTAATTGATGACCTTCATTCTTTCATTGAATCAAGATGTTATCGTTTCCTTCTACGGGAATTTTGGATTGATCTCCGAATGTGACGTTGCCCTTAACTTGTTCTATTTAAACAAATTTTCTTTTCTTCCCACTCATATGATTACTTGCACCAGTGTCTAAGTATCACATACTTTTCTTTTCTTATTCAACTTTGTGATGAGCCATTAACAAAGTAAACTCAATATTATCTTTTATGAAATTCATCTCTTCTTTAACATGTTTGCCAAATTTGCACTCGTAAATGTAATGGCTATAATTATTGGAATTATAGCATTGGATATGAGATTTATCATACCTCGCATTATTTCCTCTTCCGTAACCTCGTGTAAAATTGAGCTTTTGTTCCCTTTGAGCTTGAGTTACTTGGTGGTATCCGCCTCTTCTCCATCCTTCGCTTCCACTTCTTCCTTGGTTTCTGCCCCATCATCTTCCTTTTGCTTGGCCTAGACCTCCTCTACGGCCTCGGCCTCCTTGGCTATTTTTTCCATCTTCTTTTTCTTTGAAAAAAAAGTTTGGAGTAGAGGGCTTGTCCAAATATTATTGCAGTTTTTTTTTAAGCAATTTTTTCTAGTGTGCTACAAGCCATCCCTCGGGTTCATCGATGGTCATTTTGTCCAAATCTTTGGACTCCTTAATTGTTACGACAATATAGTCAAAGTTTTGAGTTAGTAAGTGGAGAATTTTCTCCACAACTTTATTTTCACCAATGTTTTCTCCATTTCTCTTTATATCATTTACACTCACCCTTACTTTTGAAATATACTCCAAGACTTATTTGAAATCCTTCATGTGATGAGATTCAATTTGAAATCTTTCATGTGATGAGATTCAAAATTTCCTTTGAGAGTTTGAAGGCAAACTTTTTTCACCTTGTCAACACCTTGATGAGCATTCTTGAGAATGTCCCATGCATCTTTCGAGCAAGTAGCATTTGCAATATTCTCGAATTGAATATCATCCAAACATTGATAGATGAGTGTAAGGGCGGCTTTATCCTTCTAGCAAGCCTTTTGCAATGCTTCTTTTTTAGTAGCATTTAACTTAGTTTCATCCTGACTTTCTTCATAGCCTTTCTCAGCTATTTCCCGAGCTTCTTGGGAACCGAGTAAGGCTTTGACCCGAATACTCTAATTTCCGTAATTATCTTTGGTAAGTCTAGAAAATTGAATTGGAAAGGACCCGTAAGCCATGAGCTTTGATACCAATTTGTTGGAAACTAAGTCTCGTAAGCCACAAAAAAAGGCTAGGTTATATTTATATGAAATGGAGATTAGAAAGTAAGAAATAATATTTGGAAGAGGAAGTGAGAGAACTTGTAAGATGTTCTTATTTCTTGCTTGATGATCAAAACGGAATAACAATATATATTTATACTACAAACCATACCTTATACTACCACAACTTTCCTTCTTATTTTGACTAAACAAAAAATACATGATAAATACTACATTTGAAACTTACTAGATGGTGACCATCATTATAACTTCCTTGTTCATACCCAAATTGAGAATGAAGCTTCCTAGTTCATACCAACTATCACAAATAAAGTTTAACTTTCAACATTTCTATCCCAACATCTCTATTTCTTGCTCCTACTCATTCATCATATCCCAAAGGTCTAATCTCTCTCTTTACACTTTGTTTCACTTTTCTATTTTCGTATGTTTGTAATTACCTATGAATTGGTCACATGCACTCCTCCATAAGTTTCATAAGAACTGTTGTTTAAAATTAATACATATGAATTAAGAAAATTATTAAAAGATTTCAGTTTTAGCATAAAACAATTTTATTTTATCCAAACAATTTTTATTACATTTTTGAATTGTGTTGGGTGGTTGAAAATTTTGTTTGGATAATATGGGTAAAATTGGGTTATAAATGATAAATACATTCTTATATTTTCTAAAGTGTCAATCAAGATGAAAAAAAAAAAAATTCCTAAACCCTTATTATGAAATGGAGGGAGTATATGTTTGGTTTGTATAATTTTTTCTAATTGCGTACACACTATTTTTGTGGATAAAAAAAATAATCTTTTCCACTAATTGTTTCTTTGCTAACCTTAAGTTTTGTGCAAAAGATATTCACTATCTTTTACAATTTTATTTTGCACATTTATCTTCACATTAAAACACTTTTTTTAATTAAATAACTAGCTTAAAACTATGAGAAACATTTATGTAATTTTCCCCAAAAAAGGAGTTCCAATCTTACCTTGTTGATTAGTTTAATATTTGTAGATATGGATTTGTTACACTCAAAATGAAATGCCTAATTTGATATTTTATAAAAAAAAATATACTCAAGTTAAACAAATAACTAAGTACGAGCCAAAGGTATGCTAGAGAGCTACATTATTTTACTTAATTCCAAAAAGTCCATTAAACATCTTATATTTAATGTAAAAAGAATTATACTTGAATAATAGCAATTCCGTAATAATTTTTTAGCCCCCGTGATGATTTTTATTACGTTCATCACCTTTATTTTCGTTCGTTTCGCAATGCACGGAACTTTGTTATTCTTTAATCCATGGTTTTTGTTCTTTGTCATTAGCTTAATTCAATAGCACCAAAAAAGGAAAGAAACAATAGCTTGTTACAAAACAAAGGCTAATAATGCCATGGAAGCAAATATGTGAGGTGTTTTCACATTGGAGCAAAGAGCTATGAAGATATATCATGATTGAAATTAAATGAGATCGATGATCAATGCCGTTAATTGCACAATATGGGCCGAGCCCGAGCTTGAGCCTGAGCCCTTGTCCGAGCATTCTAGCTTGAAGGTTGAATCTCCAACACGAATCTCTCCGGATACGAAGAACATGATTTCATCGATTCCGGGTATTGAGGTTTCTATCATGGCGAATTGTATCTGTTATGGTTTGGTAATTCATTTTTTACTTCCGAAAAGAGAACTAGAAAAATGATCCACGAACTACAATCATGTACTGAAACCGTAGAAAATTATTCATTTTTAAGAAAAATATCGATGCAAAGCATTTGATCACACAGATGTGTTGAGTTTTTGTACATGATTAGCCAGATTTTATCGAATGCCCCGATTATAAGAAAACAAAATCAAATAGACCCTCATGTTCGCGTCAATTTCTATCGATTTGATATTTCATCGGCAAGTCGATTTTGGGGCTTAAACTCTAAAGCTCAAGAGACATCATTTTCTTATTATACTTGATAGCCAAAACATGTACATAACTACATATACATAGATTGTAAAAATAGTTTTAGTCATTTTTGGAAATATTAGCTTATCTATCTCAGGGAATTTGATTTTTGAATCTCTAATTCGAATAATTTTATTTTTTAACGAATGAATTCTGTTCAAGATGAAGTTCTCGGACAACACGTAGAAGGCCAAGTAGAGTCACATTTTGTTTCCAGCCATCCCAATTTTGGAACCGATGCGTGTCAAATTGATTTTAGCAGTCCTAACGTAAGTCGAGCGTTTTTTACATTTTTTTCTCGATATTAGTATTATTTTTAAACTTATAAAATTGATAGCGAAATGTATAACGTTTCTGTTTTCGTTCCCTTTCAGAATGGCAATCCTTATCCCTTTGTCGATTTTCACTGTCCCACCTATACGCCACCCGTTCCAGTGAGTACTTTCGAGCTCATCTTTTTGCATTTTTCATTTCTTTGGTATTACATTCTCTCAATTTCCTGTTTTTGTTTCCGTAATAAACTTTTATCCGGTCATTGGGCCTAAGTGTCCTCATGGAATGGAATTTTCGCAGATTCAGACGAGGAATGTGTAACCCGCAAAGTCCCGTATCGCGTTGCCTATTAATGATTTTGCAAAACGTAGCGACACTCTTATTTACGTAAACGCAAAACAATACCATTGCATTCTTAGGAGGAGGCAATTCCGCGCCAAGCTCGAGGATGGAAACAGGCTCGTTAAAACTCGGAAGGTACTCGGGTTTATAAACTCCATTGTTTTCATCTTAAACCGAAAAAATTCGGAACCAACAAAAACAGCTCTCTCCAGGAAAAGAAAAACCTATTTCCAAAGAGTTTCCTAAAATTCATATTTCAACTCGAACATTTTTTTTTGGCTATTTTATATCTAATCCTTCCATTATTGTGAGATTTTTTTTTTAATTTTCTTCTATTATGTTTGTAGCCATATCTTCACGAATCTCGTCATCGACACGCTTTGAATCGGGTTAGAGGAACTCGGGGACGATTTTTGAGCACACAAAAGATTCAAAAACCCGATCCCAACCACAACGCCAATTTCCAACCCGTAGCAAAATCAACCCAATCATGTCAAAACAATTATAATGGCGATGCCATTTTCCGACAACAGAATCACTTGTTTTCGGCTATGCCTTCTCATTGGAAAGTCGCCACGCAAGGCAACGGGGGATAACCGGAGACACTCGAAGTTCGGCCCGGGCAATTCATTCTTGGCTAATGTCACTCTTGTGTGACTTTTTATTCTGTATTGCTTTGTGTTTTTTAATAAGAAGGGCAGATATCTTGATAAGAAGGGCAGATATCTTACCAGGGCTTGTTTATTTGCATGTTATAAATTTTAGTTTTTTTAGTTTATTTGCTTAAAAATCAAATAATATTTGGTTATTCAGCTTTTAAATTGAACTTATTTGCTGTTTTAGCCTAAATAAACAGAAAGTTTTAAGCTAGATAGATCCAATTTTTTTCTCAACCAGAAATAAGTTAACTTATTTGCTTAAAAGTTATTAAGAAAACAACCCTATCAACTAAATTTCTCTGCTACTATTTATACTTTGGAGGTTTATTTCGGGTGATAATTATTATTTTTTTTATCAAGACATTAAGCTTATACTTTCGTATTGAGTGCTCGTTACTTTATTTTTTTTTTTAAGTTTGAAAATAAACTGTTTTATTTGTACAATGACTTTTTCTTAAAAGGTAATTGCATTTATCAAGCAATATTAAAAATATATTCCGAGTAGATACATCTGAAAGTTAGTATTTTATTAAATAATTAATAATATTCTGCAGCGATTGTAAAACAGCGAGTCTAAATCTATATTGTGGATGTAGACTTTGACCATTCATATATAGTTTTTAAAAGTATCATCATGTAGACTTTTCAATTCAAACTTTTAAAGCTAGCAAAATAGTAGCAGTTTGAAAAAGAAAAATTATACGTAGAACAACATTAAGAAAATGAGATTAAACTAGATTCATAGTCAATGAGAAAAATCAAAACTATAAATTATTTGGTTTTAGCATTTTTAAAAAGTGGTAAACGCAAGTGACAATTGGTTGACAAGTTAGTGGAGCAAAATAACTTGACTTACGAACAAAAGGGGTCTCGTAAAGTTTGTCCAAAATTATTACATGTCACGTTCAGAAATTATTTTAAAATATTAAATGTGTTACAACCCAAAATAATATCAGAAGGTAAAGTTTAATAAGAGGGTATAAAAAATATAGGGTAATATTCATTTTAACTTCTATTATTTGGATTTCGTTTTGATTTATTTTTTTCAATTTTCCTCCTGTCCTTTTATTTATTGTTTTTTCAAATTAGCCCTTATATTTCTAGGCTCTTTTCAATTTATCCCTATCCTTTTTCCTCTATTTCAATCTATCCCTATAATTATAAATTTTTTAATAATAATATAATAAATAATTGAAATGGCAGTTATAATTTCTCAAAAATATTTTACATGTCATATATTTATTTTCACGCACCTTTTGAATATATTATTAAGCTAATTTATCTCTATGGTTGAACATTTATTATATGTTAAAAAAATACGTTAAATAGATCATTTGTTCCTAACTAATTCACTTACGTACCATTTTTTTTTTTTGTTGAGAAGTTACATACTATTATTTCAATTAAATATCTCTAATAAAAATTAAATTTATTAATGACAGATGTAAAATGATATGAGCAAAAAGAATAGGGATAAATTGGAAAGAAACTAAAAGAATACTGGTAAATTGAAAAGATAGGGGATGAATTGAAATAAGATTAAAATGATAGGAACAGATAGTAACAAACAAAATGATAAAGGACAAATTGAAACGAACCTAAGAAGATAGGGGCAAAATAGACTTTACTCAAAAATATATTCCAAGGGTAATAGTGATACCATACCACCATACCAATATACCATACCATTTTGTGCTAGAAAATTATATGTATACTTGGGAAATGCTTATAACATAAATGTTTAAAAAGCACCAAACCATGAAAGAGATACTTAACTTCCTTACTAGGTCAAGTAAAGGGAGGTAAGTGATAATTAATTAAAATTTTGGGGTAATAGTATAATATTGTGAAATACACTAAAGGTCTTTATAGTTTGGAATAGAATATATTTCATCCCCACACTTTCAATTAAAACACTTGGAGTTCAATTTGGTCCCCAAATTTCAAAATTGGTAGCCCTATAAAATTCCTAGGGTGATTAAAATAGGAGACAAGAACAACAAAAGTTGGTTTAAAATGAATTATTTACTCCTAACTAATCAAGTTTATTTGATGTGATTTTTATGATTTAGATAGTTTACGTTTATAAAGAAGAGCAAATATTTCATGGTTTTCAAAATTTAGGCTTTATCATTTTTGCAACTGAAACTAGGCATGTATGCATTTCAGATCAGATCGATTCCACCTTTGATATGGAACTCGCTTGCTCTTTGGTTCAATTGGATTTCTAGATGGTTTAGATAGACTCGGTTTGATTTTCAGTTCTTAGTGCTGATCCAAAACAATTATATTAAGTTACTCAATCTTAAATAGCCAACTAAATTCTTTGGACTCTTTAATAAAACTTAACAATAAACTACACAGTTGACCAAAATATCACAAAATCCTTTACAAAATGCAAGCAATATGCTTCTTTGTGATAATTGTATAAAAGACATGGTACAAAATTGCCAAAAATGAAACTATTCAAACAAAAATATTACTCCGATACCAACTTTGGATCGGCTCAGTTCCAAATTTTATCTATGCTAATCGAAAACTTAACTTATAAACTGAAAATCACAACCGATCATATTTCTCGATCCAATTTATGACAAGTTCCATTTTGATTTTCAATTCCTACTTTTTTTTAACGACCCTAAGTGTAACAATGAAGACCATGGGACCACTAATATAATAAAACCTATATACATTGACTCCATTAAATATATGTAATTTTATATAATAATAATGATAATAATAACAATAATAAAATGGCAAAAGTATTTATAAAATTTTAAACTATTGAATCTGAACCGATATCAGAAAAATATAAAGATAAAGTAGAAAATAAAATATATTATAACCGTTAGATTATTTCATATCTAATGACTTATAAAACTTATAAAATATTTTATATATAATTTTATCATTCTAATAATAATAATAATAATAATTAATTTTGGTCATTTGAGTTGAATCCCTTTGTTTGTACCCCATAGCTCACAAATCATACATACATACATATTGTTCATTAATCTCTCTCTGTATCTCTCTCTCTCTCTTTGTATCTCTCTGGGCCATGGAAGGAGGAGGAGAAGGGCGGAACCCTAAATCAGTAGAAGAGGTCTTCACCGATTTCAAGGGCCGCCGTGCCGGAATCATCAAAGCCCTTACTAACGGTATATACATATACATATACTTACATACACATGTATTTTAATATTTATGCTATTGATAAATTTTATATACAATTCATAAATTCTAGTATGCTGTCCTGTATTAGGGCCGTGGTTAATTTTTTTGATTTTGGGGTTTTTTCTCCCAATGCTGCTTTTGACTTTTATTTATTACTATATATATTTATTTTTCTGGCAGATGTGGGAGATTTTTACGTATGCTGACATATTTACATGTATGCCATTGATTCTATATACAATTCATAAATTTATCTTGTTTTAGGCCCGTGGTTATTTTTAAAAAATTTTTTTTTTGGGTCTTTTTTGTCCAATGCTGCTTTTGACTTCTATTTATTATTTTTAATATTATTTATTTATTTTTCTTACATATACATACAGACATACATATATCCTATTGATTCTATGTACAATTCTTAAACTCTATCATGCTATTTATTTATTTTTCTTACACATACATACATACAAATTCTTCTTCTTAATATTGGTTATTTATTTATTTTTCTCTTTCTCCAATCCTGCTTTTTACTTTTTTATTTATGGATTGTTTATCTTTCGTGCAGATGTGGAAGACTTTTACCAGCAGTGTGATCCTGGTTAGTTAGTTTTTCAATTTTTATTTTTAATTTTTTGTTTCTTACGATACATTAGTTTATGGCTTTGATCTTATTCTTCATGTTCTATCTTCAATTGGGTTCATTGTTTCATATTCAGAAAATGAATTTAATCAATATGCCTCTAACTTTGAATGGATCCTGAAGTATAGAGAATGTCGACAAGAGAGCTGCTAAACTTAAAATATAGCTGGGATGAACAGTAATCCCCTAGTTCAAGGGGTTACTGTTTTTAAAAAATCCAATATTTGGAGAATTGAATAGATTTAGATACACTGGTGTGAGAGTTTTCTTTAGATTTTTAATCCCAAAAATTTAGAGTAGAGTCCCATTTAGGATCACTGATGGGAATGCCGAAATATACTTTGGGGTTATCTATGAGGTTATGGCGTAATGCTACTCATACACGATTGTACATATTCTTCTGCGTAACTATGTAATTTACTTGTAAAACAAGAATAGTGGATACATTTTTCTTGGTTAAATCGATTAGCCTCATGTATCATATAAGTAACTAGATATCATTATACATTTGGTCTATGTAGAACCCATATTCAAATTACAGTGTTGAGCTCATTAGCACTTAGTAAAATTTCTTTTCTGCGATCCTGATTCTTGTTGCTCATTAATAAATTTATCAGTTTCTCAGCTCCGCTCGTTCTTTTTTCACTTTTGTAGTGTGATCATATGTTTGGAATAACTCTATTCAGTTGTTACTCTTATGTTCTTTATGAGATTTTAACTACTAACAAGTTGTTCTGCAGAGAAAGAGAACCTTTGCCTCTATGGATTCCCCAGTGAGATATGGGAAGTTAATTTACCAGCTGAAGAGGTTCCCCCGGAGCTACCTGAGCCTGCATTAGGCATTAACTTTGCTAGAGATGGGATGCAAGAGAAAGATTGGTTGGCCTTGGTTGCTGTTCACAGTGATGCGTGGTTACTTTCCGTGGCCTTCTATTTCGGTGCTAGATTTGGTTTCGATAAAGCTGACAGGTCTTTCTGGTTTTCTCTGCTTAGCATGACTTTTAAATTTACAGCTGTCCCTTTAGTTTGTTTTGGTTTTATGTTCTTACATATGTTCTTTATTTGTTGGTGCTCGAATTTGTTGCTGCAAAAATGCTATTATTTTGGGTGATCATTCGAATGTAGTAATATTCATGATGGGAAGAATCACCTTTATCTTAGTTATCCCTAAAATTCATTATGAGAGAGGTAAAATAAAACTGTGATAAAGTACATTTCAGGAAAAAATTAGTTTCAACAAATTGAGTGTAAAATGACCCAAGTTTTTGAAATTAAACTTACAAAATTACCCATCTTGTACTATTTGCAAGAGATGTCCACATCTCCTTGCCATTTACACTAATTTCTAATATTCTTCTGTCTGTAAATGCCATATGTAGTTCTGTATTAAATGGAATCTCTATATTGTTTGTGGGTTGCTTAATCCGTGATGGAGCTTTTAGTTGTCATCATGTACTCCTCTGTAGTTACATATAAGTTGCATGTCTACATTAGTTTTGGAAAGGTTTGGATGTCTGTTTTGCTCTAGATGTTCAACACTAGATACAAACATGATGCTTTTGAACGCACAAGGAAAAAGTCTTTGGCTCTTTGCCCTTGCTTCCACTTTGGAAAAAGACGTGTTCTGTGCATTCCATGATAGATTTCCTTTATATGCTACTTGAACCGAAGCATACCTCATTGTTCTCATCTTCCCGAACTTTTCCTTAACTAGTTAAGCATAATCCTTTTAAAGAATGAGGGTAATTTTGAAGAATCTAAAACAACAGTAATTTAGATGCCCCCAGAAGATGTTTAAGTCGGCCATTTTATTATTTGATGTTGACATCATGTATACGCCACATGGCAAGAGACGTGCCTCTAGAGAATAGCAATTTTTTAATTTTACTTTGGTTTACATTGTTAAATCCATGTTAGGAAATAGATGCACGTATGAAGAAAGCGAGATCATTTGTTTATGTGCGGCTATTTAAAACATGTTTTACTAGAAGAGTTCTAGAAATCAAATCGAGAATTACTTGAAGGCTATAGTCCCCAATCCACATCTATGAAACATAAAGTATCCTGAACTAGTACTATGATAAGTCTTAAGGATTCTCTCATATTCTTTTACGAATTAATCTGAATTGCTTCTGGAAATTTCAATGCAGGAAACGCCTCTTTAACTGGATAAATGATCTTCCAACGATATTTGAGGTAGTAACTGGGGCTGCGAAAAATCAAGTGAAGGATAAATCATCAATCACAACCCATAACAGCAACAAATCTAAATCAAACCCAAAAGGGGTAAAAAAATCTTTTCCCTTATGGCCTTGTCTGAGTGAGTTGTAAATTTAATATGATTGCCCATTTTATTGTGCTCTGTGCTTAATCGGTTAAAACCTTTTATAACTTGATCGATAACTTGATCGCCTGGTGAACCAACTTCTTTAGGATGTAACATCCCGAGGAGGCATCTCTCTTTTGTGGGGACAATGTATTCTTCATCTTCTTCATACATGATTCCTTATTTTTCACATCACTTGGCTTGTATTCCTTCTGAGGACAAAATTAACTCTTTAAAGTAATGAACAACTTGTTACCATTGAAGAGAACAATGCTAAAGTTAAGCTTTATTTCCCACTTGCAACAGCTGCCTTTATTTTTCTGTAGGGTCTCTATCTATGAAAGCTGTCCCATTTCCAGAAAAATAAGTTTCTTTTGAGGGTATTATGTGCCTCTATTGTTAATTCTATTATTTCGGAAATAAGTTGTAGGAAGATCCCAAAATGCATCATTTTTTCTTCCTATGAATGCTTCCCCCAATTGCAGACAATGGGTTTTTTCTGCATATTGTGCTTCTTTTTCAATTCGGTCTTTAGTTTTGCAAGTTTTCAAATTGCAGAACAAAACTACCAAACCAAAGGATGAGGAGGAACAACTGGATGAAGAAGATGAAGAAGAGCACGGGGAAACCTTGTGCGGGGCATGCGGAGAGAACAATGGTTTAGATGAGTTTTGGATATGCTGTGATGTTTGCGAGAGGTGGTTTCATGGTAAATGCGTGAAGATAACTCCGGCAAAAGCTGAGCACATAAAGCAGTACAAATGCCCTTCGTGCAACAACAACAAGAGAGCTCGGCCTTGACATTTATGATCATCATTTTGGTGGCCCTTAATCAAATTGTTTTGTCCATTAGATTTCATTTCTTGCGTTCTTAGGAAGAGTGTAAAAAACTCAGCTATCACGGGTATATATCCATTCCAAGTTGATAGAGAAACTTCCGAGTATGCAATAGAACTAAAATTTTACGCACTTGGCAATTCCCTCTAGGCTTGGAACATGTACATCTCCGTGATACTCGAGCTTTTCCTTCTGTTAGGGAAGGTCTTAGAAGTCAGTTAACAGTGATCTGCTCAATCTTGTTTATTCTCAGATGTCGCTCTGTTTCAGTGTCAACTCGTACAGGTCTTGAATTTGTTTCCTAAATTGGATTCATAAAGCTCTCCTCTCTTGGAGACGTAGGTTGCGTTAATTATGTTGAGCTTGTTGACTTGAGTTAGTCCCTGCTATAGCCTATAAGTGCTTTTGAAGTATCATTTCTGTTTCAGTTAAGAGTATTCCTTTTTAAATTGTTGCACTTTTCCCCTTCGAGTTCATTTCACCTTGCATACCTAAACCTCGGACTCTGTTCAATATCGACTAACTTCCATTGCGAGGGTGAAAATATCGAGTCCCAAAAATGGGGCACATCATCCTTGACGATGATGTGTTCCGATATAGAAGTGTTTCTTTGTCTAATTTTTGTTTGGGCTCAATTTTTTTAATCCGGATCATTTGTGTTTGTATCGAACGAGCCCCAGTCATCATCTGTAGTTTAAAATCTTCCAAGTAACACATTTGGCTGAGAATCCCAAGGCCTAGTTTGTGAATTTTGATGATTTTCAAAATTTGCTTCTCAAAATTACCATTGAAAGTAAAAGCATGGATGATTCTAATATTTAGTAAATAAGTTTTAAAAATTACTTTTATAAGTAATATATTATTTGGTATATACTATTTTTATGTAAAAAAAATAAAAGTATTTATGGGAAATGTAGTAAATATGATTGAGATTATTTTGGTAATGAATGATAGAAAAAAAAGAAACAGATTTTGTTAGCATCTGTTTCTAGAAGTATCCTTAAAAAAACAAAAACAAATTATTATAAGTATGTGCTTTAGAGTTTGCCAAGCACCATTGGCTACAAGTTCCATGAAACAAAAGCAGAAGCAGGCTATGAAAAGCAATCCCAAATTGGCCTTTAGTTAATTACCATCCTAATGTGCGAGTAAAAAGGCGGGAATCAAAGAGTGAGGATGTAGAATGGAGAAATGCAGATCGCGAGTATGCGTTGAGTATCTAAGAGAGAAACGGAGAAAGTTAAAAGCGATGAAAGTGAAACCCTAACCTAACCGTGATGTTACATATATATATACGCAGATGTGTATAGTAACATATAAATACTCTAGACATAGCAAGCTGAGCTGTACAACGGACGTCGCTCGTTTAATAAACGAGCCTTGAAATCAGGCTTGAACACCAAACGTACAGTGTCCAAGCTGGGCCCTTAATGAGTTGCTTGCTAGCGTAGTCAAATTTATGCTATTCTTTTTATTATTATCAATTCAGCTCATCATGTTTAGTTGAATAGGCTGTATGATTATTGTTCGACTCAAACTAGAAATATTTGTGTCAAGAATTGCGATTGAGGAAAATTAAATGATTAGCTAATTTTTTATTTTCTATTTCTGGTACCCACGGTCAATTGTTTGACTCCCTTCGAGGACATTGGGTTGAGGAAAATTAAATGATTAGCTATTAACTTTGGGCTCGAGGGTTATTTGAGGTGCTTTCACCTTGGGTTATCAAATAAAAAAGAACTATTCGTTTTCAGTTTCCCATTAGGCAAGAGACAAATCTAAGTCATGTGGCATGTAATTCTTTTGATATTTTTATCTCCATCAACAGCTATCTACCCCTTTTTTACTGGAATATTTGGTTAAGTTACATGTCATAGGTGGAAATAAAGAGTATCTAGTGTTGCAATTTTGCTGCCTATTTTCGAGTTTCCACTGGAACTAGTTTGTTAATTGTGGATGTATGAAATTGTAATTGTAGTGTAAACTTTCTAGTTGGAGACTAGTTTATGTTACCTGGAACGAGGATCGTTCAACATGGAACGAAAACGGGAACATAGCACGTTACATATTGTAAAATTGGTACGGTTGGAGTAGCCGGCTATAGGTTACCTTCGTATCTATGAGGCCACCAAATTAAGTTTTGTTAAAGTCAACATCTAGTTAAATCTAGCTTAAACTTCTGTAATT
>MKEJ01044177.1:0-19638 GCA_001753735.1 Embelia ribes | reverse complement strand
TAGCACCTATAAGATTTTAGAATGTAGAGTGGACTCTCTACATTTGTAGTAGATGAGATACTTTATCTCAATAAAATTGATTAAAATTTTCCTGTATGCTGTAAAGCGTATTTAAATAGGTATTTTATGATAGAATATTAGAAGAGGCATCATATCCAATGCAAATTTGAACTCAACAAATATAATTGTTATCCACATAAATTACAATCAACATTACTACATGATTGTAACCTTCTCTCAATATTACGAATTTATAATGCAGGTTTCATGTCATTAATATTTATTAAAATCCCCACGTTAAGATTACAAATACTAATTAAATAGAATTACTAATAATCTAATTTAATTAGAATATTAAATTTCCTTAAGACCTTCCACTTAACTTATTTGATATATCGGATTACAAAATTCACCTTAATGATTTAATACAACCAAAACTTATAAGCTTCCTTAAGGGAGTATCATTAATCCCTATTCAGGGGTGGGGATTCCATTAATTATTAATAATCAATCATATGAAAAATGTTATTATCTAACTCACCAAGTTTATTGATACTTAAGGAATCTCACTTTTCAATGAATCAAAATAACAAACATTATCCACATATGTGTAAATAATAATTTAAGGATTAGAGAGTATAAACACTATCCATGACATTAATTGTCGTGTATAATCTGTACTAAAACAATTATCTCGATACGGTCCTATTTAATATACATAAAGTGTGTTAGTATAAGGAGTTAAAACTGCATTGTTCTCTATAGTCAAGACAGATCTATTAAAATCATGTACTATAATTTAATGATAGTGTGTTCATTTCCATCTAAAATTGTAAACGTAAAATTTATATCCTATAAGAACCGATAATCTAATTTTCAGTGTGTAAGCCGTACTTCACACACTAGATCGTACGAGAAACATACTTATTCATTAACATATAATGTTAAGTAAACATTGCTCATACAAATTCTCATTAAAAAAACAACTTTTATTATGCAAATACTAGATACAAAATAAGCATGTCTTTTAGTATAATCTTAACAAAATTGTCATTGCAACATCATCAAAGAAAAATCACAATGACACATGTGCACAGGCGCAGAGAAAATCAAGTATAGAAACGAAATACTTAAAAGTAATTATATTTTTTTGTCCGCACAAAATAAAACTAAGGTTAACACACTTGAAATAACCACACGAGTTTGTGTATAATCTCACCGTATGGCTGTAATTGTACTGTTTTAATACATGATTGTCAAATTTGGATTGTTTTTTTGAAGAAAAAAAAAAACTTTTCAATATAAAGCATTTTTTTCACCCTGCATTTAACATGACAAGTAAACAAAGAAGCCGTAAATAGTGTGATCATCTTGCACTACGAGAACTTCCAAGTTAATTACTTCCGAAATTTCCCAAAATATGCCCCATTTTAATTTAGAGATTAAAGATTTATCCTCCGTACAAACTTGTACAGAAAGAGCAACGGCTCTTCAGCATTAGGACAACATTTTAACCGTTCCATATGAAAGAAACATGGCACAGAAGTACATTTTTTTCTTGACATAAATAGGGATTGCAATAGTCAGTGATCGACTAATTTGTAAATAGTGTTTTTAAATTGTGACATGAAATTTGAAAGAAATTATAAATATTGTTATAAATTGAGGTACTTGCCTAATCTTATCTCCCTATTCGGTAGCTTATTTAGTTAAGATTTTAACTTTAGCTTTGGTTAAGTGCTAGAAAGAGAAAGATTGCAAAAATAGCAAAATATCTGGCTTGTTACGAGAGCCAGATTTTGAACATTCAAATGAATCCGGCTTAACTTCTACCTTTTTTTGTTTTTTTTTTTTTTATAACTAAAATAGCAAAAAATCTCACCTTCAATTGTAAACATTCAAATGAATGCTAGTTTTTAAGTTAAAAAAAAAGGGAGACAATGATGAGTACGAATGGCATTGCTCATATCCTTGCGCATGGGTTTAATTGCAATGCATTGCATACTCCACGGTGTGCAAAGCAGTACATGGACTAGCAGTGTGAATTAGCTATAAATATTAATCTGCGCCATCACACACTTGTACTTAGAAGCTGCAACGAAACAAGTTTTGTGTAGCATTTTGTTGGTCCGTTTTGACTTTCCACTATTTAATTTTTACTTCAAATGTAGAGTATTTAAGTGTCATTCGTTGTACTTTCTTTTTCATATGGAGTTTGAGGGATACTTTTTGTGGGATTTCGCAGCGGCTGTAGAACCCACGTTGTAAAAGTAAAAATTAACATTTTCTTTGACACTTTGCATAACCATAAATCCAAAGTAAAAAATTTATCTATTGCTTATGTAAAAGATTGGTAAAGAAGGATTTTGAGCAATGGCATATATGCTAATAAATAATAATCAAACAAGCATATTTGTCACACTTATACCAATTTTTACTAAGGATGGAAAAGAGTCTGGTAGAGCCAAGCCTTAGGTTATTCAAACTCGATTTGTTTGCCCAATAAGGTTGAGGCCTGGTTCAGGCTCGTTAAGGTTTAGTTTTGAGGCTCGACTTGTTTAACTAAACGAGTCAAGTTTGAGTCTATAAGGCTCGGCTCGTTTCAGTAGCCATAAATTGTTAAATTGGGTTTGCAAATACTTTTAAAAACCTAATATTGTAACGAATTTATCATTATGGTAACATGTAATAACAACTTATCAACATATATATGTATTTAAATATACAAGCTTACTTTTTTAATTTGAAAAAATACATATTTTTTGAAATTAGTCAAGAGAACCCGAGCCTTTAACGAACCGAACTAGGAGTTATTCTAACTCAGTGTTTATTTAACGAACCCTATTTTATCATTCAGACTTAGATCATTTGTAAATAAAGGGGTTCCCTTAACCAAATGAGTCGTTATTGTTCGTGAATGGTCGTTTCATTATTTGCATAATTTAAAGGATGAAGATTTTATATTCTTATCTTTTAGGCAAATACAAGAGGAGAGTTGAATTGTGTTAAAGTAGAACTTAATTTTTTTTTTTGATAAAATAACCTTTTGAAAACTTTAAGCAAAATAAATAACTAAAATATAAAGAATTAAAGAGAAAGAAATGCAAACAGAGTTTTATAGTGGTTCGGCCAAATATCTATTGATCCCCTATGTTCACTTTCACAAACGTTACTTGAACTTCCTTTTATCAACAAAAGTTTACACCAATTGCTAGCTTCACAAATACTAGCTCTTTTTTATTTGAGACAACCCCTCAAGTTATAATCAAATTACTTCGAGTGTAATACAACTTTGGACTTTAAAACTAGAGCCAAGAAAGCCTATAAATTTATATATGAAGATTAATAAATAAGGCTAAAAAAGTAGTAAGAGAGAGAAGTTGAGAGATTGTTGCTCAATTGGATGATTTGAACTCTTTCTCGAATGCCTCTATTTATAATGTTGTAGTAATTTCAAGTTTATGGAAGAAGTTCTTAAAAAATGGTAGTGTATTAACCATTTTTATGACTGAGCTTTTGACTGCATATTGTTACCATTCTGTCCGTATAAAGTCACTTGTTTGTATGCTGTTGGCATACTGTCCGCATGGGGTTGATTGTCCGTATGTTGTTGACATATTGTCCGCATGCGGTCAACCCTTCGTTCGTATGTGGTCGGCTTTATGTACGTATACGGTCACGTGTCCGAGTATGGTCGAAATCCATTTAGTTGTTATATCGTTTTCTAGCTTGATTTCATTCCTTAAACACTTAACAAGCATTAGTAACCTAATGAGCATTAATTAAACTTTGTTTCTGACCCATTTTTTATCATCAAAATATATTTAATCAAAACTTGGGTTAACATATACATACATATATATATATATATATATATGCAAAAAAATTCCTACATGTATCTATTCACAAGTAAACAATAATAATAATAATATTATTATTGCAAATTAATATTTTTTTCTCCTGCGTGTAAGCGATCTATCCTCTCTAGGAGCATTTACATCATATTCCCTGTCAGGGGTTATTTCCCTATTTTAGGTAATGGAAAGGTAGATAATGTTACTTTTTTACTCTATATTAGATTATATAGTGGTTACCTAAAATGGAAAATCTCTATAAAGGTTCTACAAATCCCATAAACCATTATTCATTATTTAAGCATATAAAATTAATATATTCTCTCTTATGTCACATCGTTGCACTATTATATTAAAAAAATCAACATATTCTCTCTCCATTTACTACATTAATATTATTAATTTAAAATAAAATTATAATATAAATATTTAAAATAATTAAATAATTATTTTAAATTTAATATTTAAAAATAATTATTGATCTTAAAGCTACTAAATATGTCAAAAACTAAAAGTTAAGTGTAGAAAATAATTTTTATATTTAAATAAATAAACAATTATAATTTTATTCATATTTATGTAAAAATATTAATTTTAAAATTTTATAATAAACATATAATTTTTAATATTTAGAGTATATATATTTATTAAAAATAAGAACTGAACACGTAAGCTAATGACGTCATTTCCTCTCCATAGTACCCAACATTCCACAATGCAGCTAAGCTAACCGTAGACCATCCCATCCGGTCAACACTCTCTCTCTCTCTCTCTCTCTTAGCTGCGTGTGCTAATGGGGCCAATGGGACCTCTCCCCAGATTCTCCGCCCCACTTGTGGTCCTTATCTTAGGGCTTCTGTCCGGGTCGGGTCGGGGACTCCGGTTCGATCTGGTGTCGGGTCACACCAAGTGCATATCGGAGGAGATCATGGCCGAATCCATGACCGTCGGCAAGTACAGCGTGGTCAACCCCTCCGAGACCCAACCATTGCCCGACTCTCACAAAGTCAACGTCAGGGTAACACACAAAAAAACTTACCCAAATAATATTCTCTCTCTCTCTCTCTCTCTCTATATATATATATATATATACATATACATATACACATATGTGGGGGGATTGAATAGTGTTTTGTTACAGTGATGATGGGAGAATCCCTTGATTTTAGGTCCTGCAAGGTTGGTTTATTAGTCTTTAGTTTTTGAAAGCTGGAGATAAAACTTTTTTGATATTTGAATCTTTAGTATGTGAAAACCCATTTGGTGTCAGTTTCGGTAAAATAGTTTTAAAAAAATTTATAAATGATTTTTACTGAAAGAAAAAAAAGGAGAGAGAGACTCCCACAAAGTTGTCTATTTACAATCTCTAAATTTTTATCCATATACCTCAAATTCTGGGTTAGAAGCTCAAAATTTGTCAAAAATGTCACGTATCTGGAGTTAAATGAATTAATTTCTAATTAATTATTGTGCCTTCTCTTTTCCCTAAGAGTTACTTTTCAAGGAAGCACAAACACTCCTAATTGAGTGCTACACCCGTGCTAGATGCAAATAGGACACCAACACTCCTCGTGTACTCTTGGACACGTGTCGGACACGCCATGTCTCGTGTTTAAAAATTCTATTTATTAATTAATTTAAATGTTAGACACTCGGAGGACACGTTAGAGACATTTGGTGGACACCGTGGTGGCAAATTTTGATATCAATGGATGGATAAGGGAGTTTGCAGATCTCCATGAAGAAATTAGTAATGGATTGTTGTTTTAGTTAAACATTTTGGTGGTTAAAATAATTATTTACTATTTTGGCAAAAGATATGTTTTTGCGACTTTTATAGTTGGTGTTTAGTGGGTTAGTTTACTAGATTATGACATTGTCAAGTTGGTAATTGTCTTTTATAAAAACTCAAAAATCAATGCTATGCATCTTTTTGTTCATTGTTTAGTACTTTCTATCTTATGCTTTTGATGATTTCTTTTGCAAGCACTATTATATAACTTTATTTACTTATAAGAAATTATTATATATATAAAAATATGCCGCCCTGCCATGTTCGCGTCCAACATTTTTCAAAATTGCCGAATTTGTATCCGTACTCGTGTCCGAATCCGCATATGTATCCAAGTCTGTGCTTCTTAGAGTAATTTTAGTGGAGGTCTATGGGCTTTAATAGAAATGAATAATGTCACATCCACTAAACTTAAAAATGGAATTAATAATCAACAGAAGTCCTAGTTGAAAGGGATCACTATAGCAAACCCCCCATTTGTTGGGGGATAGAACTAGTATAGACGGGCTGGTTTGAAGGTTTCCTAATGAGTTCATGAGCTCATTGAAGAGCTGTAGGTGTCTTACTACTCGCCAAAGTCTCATAATTTATTAGGATAAGAAGCAGCTTAAATGGTAAGAAGAGACTTGACGAATGGCTGGGTGATGATAAGTGTAACTTTCACTACATTAGGTTGCATTTGATTTAGGGTTTAACATCCATAATTTCAAATTAGGGACATTTTTGAGGTCGTAACTATAATATAATAGTCATACATAGTTTTTTACCAAATTCGCTTTGAAAATATTTGCCAAACAAATGTAGTTTGAAAAATCATAATTTGAAACAAGAATTTAATTTTCATGCACCGATGTATAGATTTCATATGCTAGCGACTATTGTATGAATGATATATATGCATATTTTGTGGCCCCCACATAGAATTATGGACACATGTTATGTATACAAGTCTTCTAGTGTATGGTAACTTTACATCGACTGTGGATGGAAATTAAACTTCTTGAAACTATACTTTTTCCATCAAACTACCCAAAAGAAAAAACCTAGTTCCCTATTAGGTCTTTTTTGGTTTCTACCGCAACAGGAATCACTATTTCAAATTGTATTTTTTTCCCAAAACCAAAAAATCAATATGAGAAGTTGCAGGTTCAAACTATGAGTTTTCAAATAAAACAAAAAAACTAGAGTTTCAAGCTTTGCTTTTATGTCAATGTGGAGAAAAAAGACAGTTTCAAACTGAGACATTTTCTCATAGTAAGTATTTTGAAATCGAGTTGCGTTTGATAAACGTTTCGTAAAACTACATTATCTAGGTCAAAAAGTCAAATTTATTTATACGAGTAAAACTATGGAGTGGTCGGATATGTATACGCAATGAAGATTTCAAATCATGTTAGTAGGCTAGTCATTTAAAAATTTGAAATTCATTATGCTAAGGTCCTAATACTATATAAACTTTGATTCCAAAATCATGCTTACTTTTGATAAATTACCCTCACAATTTTAAGACCCAAATTTTGACACGAACATGCTAGGGAATGAATTCAATTTATACAAGTCTAGCAAAGTAGCTCTAAATCCCTCGCTTATGTATCAATCTTTACACCAACGTTGAAGGAAACTTTTTCTCATATGAGTAAAAGTTCCCTCCACCAGCGGTGTAAAGGTGAATAAGTGGGGGTTTAGAGTATGACATATATGCATTGAACATGTTGACCCCATCAAATAATAATGGCTAATGCACATGTATCATGTTCTAAATTCCCTGCTTATGTATCAATCTTTACACCGGCGGTGGAAGAACCCTTCTCATTTTCTCCGCCGCCGGTGTAAAGATTGGTACACAAGCGGGGGTTTAGAGCGTGACACATATGGATCGAACATATGGATCCCACCAAATAATCATAGGTAATGCACATTCGTCGGCAGTGGAGGAAACCTTTTTTTCTTTGAATATTTATTAGTCTCTTTTTGGAATTTGTTATATCAATCCGCTATTACAAGTTCAAATTCCAACTATAAAATATTGGGGTTTGTTTAGGTAATGTCTCCGAACGGGAATAAGTACAACTACCACAGTGCGGACCTTGTAGGAGAAGGAAAGTTTGCTTTCCACGCGGTGGAGAGTGGGAACTACATTACTTGCTTTACTGCTGTTAGTCACAAGCCTGAGACAACAATCACTGTGGACTTGGAGTGGCAGAGTGGTGTTGCTGCTACAAATTTGCCTAGTGTTGCTAAGAAAGGCTCAGTTGATGTAAACTCTCTCTCTCTTTTGAATGCTCTATTTTTCTCTTCTTTGACTCGAGTGTGTTTACTAATAGTCTCATTTAGTTGTCTTCATATTCTCATTGCTTTGATATGCTATACTATGGATTGCAACAGGGCTGGTTTGGACGGTTAAGCCTGAACTCTAGTGCTCATTATGTGGAGTTACTCCCGCATACCCTATCCCAGATCCGTGACGGGGTCTAAATTGCGACCACAGCTCATTTAACATGACCGAATAGAATTTTTAATTTCTGAATAATTAAATTGAACTAAAATGATAGAGTGAAAAGGACCATATTAAACCGAAGGTAGATTTTACATGTATAATTTTTTGAGGAAAAAAAAGTATTGTAGAATATGAGCAAAAACATGAAAGATGTTTAAAACAGCATAGAACCTACGATTTCAGTGAGTTTTAGGGCAAGGGTGACCTAGTCCCTTTTCCACCTGTAACCTGTTAAGAACTCCCCAAATGCACTCCATCTTTTAAGCAAAAAAACATAAGAGTTTGAGCTTAAAAGTTACAACCAAACAGGCCTTTAGTATTATTCTTTTACAGCATGGTGTGTGGAACTTTTTTATTTATTGAGAGTACTTGGTTTATGTTTTATCTTTTATGCTCGATTAGTAAAGTTAATAAGTTATGTCATTTACGTATCATTTCTGTTTTCAGTTAACATAATTAATATTGCAATCAGATTCATCTTTTTGGGAATATGCTGAGTGGTCCTTTACCATTTTGTCACAGGCTATGGAGCAAGAGCTGAAAAGGTTATATGAAACTGTCCAAGATATACATACGGAGATGTTTAATCTTCGCGTAAGGTGAGTAAGAAGGCAGTGAATACTGTCTTTTCATGGGATTTGTCTTGATAAGTTCCCTCTTATAGGTACATTCATTTTGAGAAGCTCTTTCTGCAATTTTCTGTTTAGGTATTTAGGGTTACAGTTTTATTATAGGAAATTTATATTTTCGGTCGCTTTTGTCTCACTTTACCTGTCAAAATGTAAAAACATAAACCCCAACCAGATGGCTTGTGCACCAATTTGAACCAAAACCCGAAAGCGTCAAATGTCTAGCATTAGAATGAGCCATAATATCGCCTAAATGTAAATGGTGTGGGCACAAAGTGGGAAAAAACTGTAGTTTGGGAGTTAACACTTCAAATTGGTAGTTTGGGGGTCAATGGGACGGGTTTAATTTGTAAGGGTACTTTTCCTTTTATCATTGACAACCAATTGGCCATGAATTTTTTAGCACTTTTTTTTTTGGTCACTTGCATCCTCGTTTTTAGAGGTCTAACATTAATATTATCACTCTTTATATCTGGTGCACTTATAAGTCTCCTTATTACATGCCCCCGTGCATGAATTTTGTCATTTTATTTTATTTTTCCTAGTCCTCCGAGTACTTCTTAACTTATGCGTCTCCGATTGTATCATTTACTTCAGTTTTGTTACATATGCATTGTATGGCTGTTGCAGGGAAGAAGAAATGCAAGAGCTTAACAAAGCTACAAATTCCGAAATGGCTTGGATGAGTTATGCTTCAGTTGTAATTTGCTTGATGGTTGCTGGTTTGCAATTATGGCACTTGAAGTCCTTTTTCGAAAAGAAAAAAATCATTTAAAAAGTGCGGGGTTGACTTCTTTTGCTCTTTCTTTTTTTGTAGAACCATTTACACAATCAGTTACAGAAACAAAAAATTACAAACATTTGTTGGACACCTTCTGCATTGAATTTGTATGTGCGACTAATTCTTGCACTCATTTTTGTTTAACTACTAATATTGGGGTAAAATCATTCTTATTTTTCTCCGTTCTAAATGATCTCGTCCTGACTTTCAGAGCATCCCAAAATCTTTCCGTGTGGGACGTGTTTTGCTTTCAATTATCTTGTAATTATTGCCATTGATCATCAAGGTGCATAAATCAAGTCCCCACAATGCTTTTGGGTTGTCCGTAATGCTGTTGAAGAATAGAACCATGTCAATAGAATCAGAAATACAACGCAGCGATTCGGAGAACATCATGACCAGACTTTGTTACTAGCAAGTAGCAATCATTTTGATTGTCAATAAAATGGATTAAATAGCTCTTCGATCCTTCCATAGAAAGACCACAGCATATGCGTATCATGATGCAAAAATTTTTATGAATCAGTATACATTCTGTACGACCTATACAATGGTAATTAGTTACGAATATAAGTGTTGTTAAAGGCGCTTCGGGTGCTCGCACAAGACCAAGACGAGGCGAGGCCTGGGTGCAAGGCTCCCTTTTATCCATTGAAAGGGCACCATTGAGCTCTCACCTAGGGCCAAAGTGGGGCGTGGCCTGAGTGTGAGGTTCCACTAAAGAGGTGCCACTGGGCTCTCACCTAGAGCTAGGCGCTTAAGAAGCTTGCTTTTTCAAGTTAAGCCTCTAGACATGAATTTTTTCTAAAAGATTTTGACAGATCTGAAAGATTTTGTTCGAAATCTAACAAAGTGCCTTTGAGTGTGTGAATATAGCAAGATGAGGGGAGAAGAAACCAGATGTAATCTTCATTGGGGCATCAAAATGAGGAACGAGCACCAAAGGTGATGAAGGCCCTGGGGCCTCAAAGGCGCCTAGAGCATTTAACATTACTAATAAACTTGAAATTTACCTTAGATTTCATTTTTTTCTCTTTATACTTTTATATATTGTACATAATCGGTGCACTCTTTATGGTGCATGAATTTTAGCACAAAATGAAGGCATGCATTCATGGTATACATTTTTGTACAGGTTGTGTCTTATAACTCAATAAGCAGTTTCTTTGTTGGTAAGCAAATCTCTTAAACATAAAAACCCCAAAAACCAACATCAAATGCATTTAATCTCACATACAAATGCTACAAAACCTGTAATATGCTAGCTCTCTACACGAGCACCTTCCGGAGTAATCGTTTCATCAATAGAGGGAACAGTCTTGTGACCTAACGATGCCTGCTCCAAATCTTGATCCGGGAAAACTTCGTTTTGTAAATTTGGATAAATGTTTTTCACATGCAACCATGTCAACTCCCATAGGCTGTCCCCACCGAGGGCACTCCTTTGAACGAGCACCCCTCTCGTCTTCATCACAAACAACATGTTCTTGAGCAGCTCGGGCACAAGCTCTTGTAGCTTCTCACTTCTCTTTCCCCTCACTTTCACCTTCATGTACTTCTCCATCCTCCCAAGTACACCCAACCAAAGTTTACAAAAAGTAATTACCTGCGAGAGCTCATGTATT
This sequence comes from Embelia ribes, assembly GCA_001753735.1. Lineage (NCBI taxonomy): Eukaryota > Viridiplantae > Streptophyta > Magnoliopsida > Ericales > Primulaceae > Embelia > Embelia ribes. The sequence continues at coordinate 8,460 of MKEJ01044177.1, read as the reverse complement.
AACAGCAGAAACACTTTCGAGAGAAGCTTTAAAGCAAGTATCAAAGTTCCTTCAATGTTTCGGTAATCTTTCTGGGATTGACCCTCTGCGATCTCAGGCAAATCATCAAGCACTGTGAATATAACTAAATCAAAACACTGTAACCAAAACCCGTTTGAGATGTTGATCTCGTCCCAACAAATCAAACACATCTGCAACGAAAATAGCGCATGGTTACGAACTTCTTCTCTCTGATCCAAACAAACTTTTCTCAAAGCCTGTACAAGCCTTAGCCACATCTCCCCGATATTCTGAGACATTTTAAAAGCCTCAGCTTCTCCCAAAGTCCCCTTAGCTTCTCGGGCCCACCTAGTTAAACACAAAACTGAGCTCGCCATGAGATCCAACGCCTTCACAGAACGATCGACCTGTCCAACTCGGGACTCAGAAAACTGCCTTGCCGAGTCTATGCATAGGACAAAATTGGCCGGAGACAGGTGGGTCCCATCAGACATTATAAAGGACAAAGCATCAAACCCAGCTTCGGAAGCTTCTGGATGACGGGCCGTGATGGAGAGCAAGGATGTAATCGTCCGCCACCCCATTGGGGAGCAGATGTGCGACGCGTTAGCCTTCACAAGACGACTAACTTCCTGCGTAATCTGTTCACAGTATGCATCCGCCACGCGGGCATCGAGTTTCAAAACCAGCTGTAAAGACCTCAAAAGTTCATCGGCTAGATTCTCTTTGTAGGGCAAAAGCCTCTGGCAAATACGTAGGAGCCCAAACACAGCCTTCTCAACAAGAGCACAGGGCATCACTGTCGACTGGACGATGTTGGTTATGTGGTCGTAAACCCCCTGCCAGAGTATCCCTATCCTATCCCGGTTATTCAGCGTTATTGCTATCAGCAGTTCCAAGCAGAAAACAGCTGTGTCTTCGTCTTCGGAAGAAGTTCCCCCTTTTTGGGGTCGGCCAGCGGCCCAGATAAGAGCCCGTGCCAGATGTAATAGAGAATCAGCCTGGAGAAACTTGCTCTCAGTGAAAATACCATCAATATGACACTTTTGTATGGTTTGTAAGGTACGTTGATGAGCTGCGAGTTGTTGATCAGTAGGTTGAGATCTTGGCTCTTCTGTGTCGAGAGATAAGAGCTGACTAAACCGACCCATGAGCCCAGAGGATCTTCTAGGAGTACCTACAGATGACATGTTTGACGAAGAGCGGGAACTCGTGAGAGGCTTTCCTTGTCCGGAGTCAGATGAAAGCTCAGTATCATCAGCTGCATCGCTGGCCACGCGAGCAGGGAGAAGGCCGAGCTTGTGCAATTTCAATATGCAGTCAAGGATATTCCGCCAACCTGTTCGGATGAAATCGCCATATGTATTTGCGATACTGAAGACAGTTATAGTTGCCATTCTGGCTTTTGCGTCATCGCCAAAAGCTAGTACAGGTACATCCATAAATGACGGGTTCAAAAGGGTTGTGAACTTACACAGAGACACAACTAGATCATCCAAAACATCTTCAAGGCGGTGACAAGATGAAATCTTTGCAATGGCTAGAAACCCGTCGATGCAGGTTTGGTACACTTCTTCATTCTCTGCGTGATCAAATACCACCGAAATAGCAGCAATGGCTGGGCCAGACATAATTGCAAACATGTCATGGTCAACGTATGCATTTGAATTCGACACAATGTACCGGGGTGTTTTTCGGGCTTTGTTCATTAGGTCTACCCATCGGCTAGGTGTCATCTCAGGGAAGCCCATGCCTTGTTCTGGAGTCGTACGTATCTCATTTTTGCAGATCGAGTCATATAACTCAGATAAAAACTCTCGAGGAAGGTCGCTGCCGCCATTGATGCGACGATTATTTCGGATAAAATCTTCCTCGGTCATCTTCTTCTTCACCTGTGCATTATGCTGATCTGTGTTCAGCATAATTAGTGAATATGACAACACAAGAGCAGCATCCTTGTCAGCTAGAGTTTCCGGGCATTGCTCATAATACCTCTCTGAAAAAGCCTCGAGAACCCTCTGTATTTTTTGTGATTCACCAGGAAGTCGGAAAGTCTCTAGGAACAATCGCAAAGCAGTATCCAAATTCATGCCTTCAAAATCAAAAGTCCCAGCAAATTCATGAAGAACCTGAACACAAAACTCATCGTGGTTTCCCAGAAAATCCCCAACTAGGTTCTTATCTAAACCAGCCGTGTATCGGAAAAAGCAAGCTACACTTTGGGGGTCAAGTTTGTCTGGTAAGAGATGCGTCCCCTGCAGAAACTCGAGTCCTTTCTTAGGATCTCGATTGAAATGATCTGCTCCTACCATCAACCTTCTTTTGATGAACTTTCTCCGTCTCACAAATGGGACCCACTGCTGAGGGTCACTGTAGTTATCACACTTCACCATCCAAAATGGAATATACTCCTCAATATTAACGGGCCCTTGTTCTGAAGTGATTGATCCATTGCTTATTCTCTCGGCCATTCCTTGTATAACCGAAATAAGACCATCCAACGCAAGGATGTGCATCGAAGATAAAGGGCAGTTCACTGGGAATGCGCTCCTAGACAACAAATTAGCTAAGTCTTCGAAAACATTACAGCAAGTTATATCGCAGTCCAAGTTTATATACATCTCAACCATAAAAGCTTTTTGCCTGCAGAAATCAACAAGAGCCTCCATAGCCACCTCTTGCTGAAGATAAGAAGCCCCATATCGGCATTGAGCAAGCCTCAAAATCACACAGGAAAAGAAAGCCTCGAACTGTAGCTTGAGCTCCGCGCGCAAATGATGGTACAGATTGAGAACAATGCTACATACCATTGAAAGTATAAGTGGACTCAACGACAAGCCAAATTGCATTAGGTTACGAAATAATTCATCCTGCACCAGACTTAGTAATCGGGGATGTTCGCGAATAGAGGGACCTCCCAGTTCTATAGCTGAATTAATCAACCCTAAAGCAAAGAGTGGCATGTCTTCATCAAAAGCTATAGTATTCGACCCTGGACCCAATCCCATATGCTCAACAACATTCAACAACGAACACAAGAACTGAAAGATCTCAACCATGCAAGGAACGCCAAATGGTTCATTCATTATGTGAAGATCATATGGAGTAGCAGCTTTTGCATTAGAAGATTGCACCGTATGTTCATCTATCATTCCCGTAGGCAGAGCATTAGAAGACAAACTCACAGAGAATGTTTGGCTATCATACTCAGAACTACCATTGCTGTTTTCTGAAGCCTTGGAACTGAAACTGTAGCTATTATCCATCACACCAACCTGCAGAACAAAATATTGCTTCATGTTAACACTTAAAACAGTATAGGTATTTACCTTCCATTCCTCCAGATGTCATAGAATAAAAAAAAAAAAAAAAATCCAGTAGAGAAGACAATTTATTTGCTCATTTAGCTACAACTTGAAGTCTGGCTTTGTAGCCGTGCCATAACACATCTTATTTTGCTTTCTGGGAAATAAGTTGAAAAACTAGAAACTACGAAAACCTAGACTTTTTAAGTTTATTTTTAGTGGGTCGTCTAAAATGTTTTTGCAAAACAGGAAACTGTCAAAATCCACTCAATTTCAAAATTGCTTAATTTATTTAACCAAGCACAAAATAAGCTTTATGTATATCCAAATGGTACTCAGCTAACTGAATGATGATTTACAAACTTTTTCACTAGGAACTAGCAAATAAAAAGAGAAAAACTATATGATCTAATAAGCTGCACCAAACACGCATCATGTGCTATGCTCTGTCCCTTCAAACGGAATAGGTAATTAAATGGAAACTTGTAGCTTGGCATATGATTACATCCCACTTGATGCCACTGATTAGAAAAGCTTCAATGAAATAGGCCTATCAGTAACAAAGATTCTTATTCCTGATTGAACCCCTACCACTAAGCTCCAAATTAAGCATTAGCACAATCTCATATTTATTATTACGACATCTCAAAGTCAGCCAGTGGTATATATTTGTACCCTGAAGAAGAGAAAAAACACAGAAGGAAATGACAATTTACCCCTTGCTTAATTGGACTAGCTCCTTCGAGCATCAGCCTCTCCAAATTGTTAACGTCTGATAAGTGTAAAAAGACAAGCCTCACAAGTTCATACATCGTCTGCCGAGCTATACGCTGTAACAACTCACCTTTTGTCCCAGCCTGATGAACTACCCGGAAACAAGTGTTCACTATAGTGCAAACCTGCTGATTACTCAACACAACAGATGTTTTACTTTTTATGCAGGCCAAAAGAACCTGAAGAATTTTCATCAAGACCACTTCCTCTGATGCAGGATCAGTCACCTCAAATCTGCAACTAGTCACAGCATCAACTACCAAGAGCATTGCTTCTTTAATATTCACAGTCTTTAGATCAAGCACATCAAGAGTAAGGATCTTGTAAACGGATGACAAAGCAACACCTGTGATTGGGGCACCAGTTTCATCTGATCGAATTACATCCAAAAATGGTTGAAGATAAACAGCTGGGTCAACGGTATACCATGAATCTTTCCAACCATAAATTTGCTTGCGCAATGCCTTCAATGACTGGATTAGAGAGTGCTCAAGCTGGTCATCACCAGACATGTACCGGCCTCCCCATCTCACATTCCTCCTCATGACAGCCAGAACAGCAGCTATTTCTGAGTTGATCATACATGCTAATGCAGCATTGTTAGACGAGGTAGTCTCACGGTCTTCTGGCTCTTCTTCAATTGCCTTAATTCCAGATGGTTGCTTTAGGCGACCCATATCCAAACAATTTCCTTTACTATGATCTTAAATTCTCTCTATAGATTAGCAACAGCTATGAAAATATACTAATCGCCTATGGACCCTATCCTTCACGACCTGTGTAAAAAGAGTAAATTAATATAAATAATAGATGTAGTTAGATTCAAATTGTGAGAAAGAAAAATGAATAAACGATCATCAAGAAAGAACTCTACCCAAAAGCATTTAGGAAATGAAAATATATCCACTTATCAATCTTTTCTATTATCCACTTCGCAATCTGTAATAAGAAGAGATTACATAAGAGAAATTCCATTACCTGGGGGTCTATTACTTTTAACTAACAAGAATAAAACCAATAAGTAACACAAAGAATCAGAAATTAGTGCCTTCATGCTACAAAAGGAAGTAAGTGCTACATTTCTTAGATAGGTGTTGACCTCCTCTAATACGTTTAAGCTAAGAACAACTGATGCCCTTTAACACACTGAATCAGCTGAGCCCTCCCCTATTAGTTTGTTCCACTTAATTGTTACCAAACTATGCGCTAGTATTCTTCTATCACCATCACGTATACTTCAAAACATTGAAATTGTGTGGTCCTAAGTGTAAGTTTCTTTCGTTTGACTGTTACTGAATTATGTCTGCTCACTCCTTTATGATCATCGTGTACTGTTGTTACTTTTGAAGCATCAGAGTGAACTTATAAACGGTTCTAAAAGTCACCGCTCTTTCTTCTCCTGCTTAAACTCCAAACAACTGAAAGCAAACCAACCAGATCCCAAAATTCCAAAGTAATTTGTTTGCAGAAAGTGGTTTACAGTTCCAGATTCCACAAAAATAGGGCCAGTCCTTCGATGGGTGAGCTCAGATGACAGAAGGCTAGTATTCAATGCAATGGTTACATTGTTTGCCCACGATTCTTGTTCGTAGCATTCAAACGCTTCCATGAAGTGGCAATCCTGGAGAGTTTTCATAAGATGGTTGTCCAGGTTGGACAGGATGAGTGAAAGTGATCAAGTGTTATGGTGGCAGTTGATCTGATAGATGGAAGAAGGAGAGGACGGGAGATCCCGCATTGCATGAACTAACACAAGCAAGAAAATAGGGTAGTGTGGAAAAAGTAATTAGACCTTGCACAAAATAGGCACATTTGTTTTCTAACTGAAAAGGTTATTAAAGCAATCTAACCAAAATCAGATCAAATCTGTACCAAAAGAAATACCTCAAACCACAAACACGGCATAAAGACAAGTACACAACTCTATCTATGCACTGTCTCGCAAAATGAACAAAGAGATCACTACTTGCTACTTTCTCCTTCCGATAATCCAAATTTTAAACATCACAAAAGAGCTATGTAACATTTTTCCCATACACTACGCATGCAAATCTCTCAAATAGAAGGCGTGTCAGAGTATTGCAAATTCAAAATGGACTAACCTAGCTAAAACAAAAAGAGTGACCACCCAAGAAAACATTCAATCACCAACCTGATACAAAACAATGCTTACAACCATTTTTTAATTTTGCGCACGTGCACATGTGCCTATATACATGCATATGGAGAGAGCAAGGGAGAGCGAGAAGGAGAGTGTACAAACCTCATGACGGAAATTGATCATAACACTGGATCACAACATTTTCCCTTCCTGTAAGTCAGAGTCAGACTGTCTTCCTCTGCATAGCCCAATTACACTAGGTTATCACCCTAAACGCTAGTTATAGCCGCAGTGTCAGAGTAAATCATGAACACTGTAAATTATGACAACATTAAAGATTCAGCAAGAACAGCAATACAATGTATTAACCACAGGATGATATTGTTCACTTGCAGAAACTACAAAGTCAGCAGGAAAAGGAAAGAGGTAAACCAATCTTAAAAATTAAGTGATGTGTCAAGGATCAAACATTGAATCCATACAATACCCAGAACCAGTGAGACATAGCTGTCAAAGTGAAGGAACAATTCACACATGCTGCAACACAGAGATTTACATGGTTCGCCTATTCAACGTGAATAGACTAGTCCATGGTAATCCTTTATACAATAAACAACAAACCAAACGGGCAAACCTTAATCTCAAGATTTGGGGTTGACCAGATGCAATTAAAATAAGATATCATATCGGGCCATTGACACAAATTTTCCTATGGCACTTTCCTATTTAAGGGTTCTACCATGTCTTTTCTTATCGCTTGCATCCACATTTTCAGAAGCCGACCTCTATCCCTCCTTACCATTTCCACATTAGCATTCTTGATTTTTCTAACTTGAGCACTCACAATGACATGTTCAAACCACGTTAGATGACTCTCATCTTATTTGGAGTTACTTCTAACCTTGCATGGAGCTCCTCATTCAGGATTTTATCATTCCTACTTTTCTTACACAGTTGTCTCAACATACATTGTCTTGTTAAAAGTTCTAGGAGCGCTTAAAACGCCAAAACCCATATCTCCTGAGGCAGGAGGCACCAACCAAGGTGCTCGCCCCGATTAATACAAGATGTCAATTATTCTTTCATTATCTTCTTCTTCTACCATGCATTAATCCCAAGAATTTGGGGTAGGGGTGCATGCGACTCGAGGACTTCCTCGGAGATCACCCATCCTAGTACTATTCTTGCCAAAACACGCTATTCTTAGAGTGCAACACGAGAACCTCCCAAAAGGTCAATCACACTAGTACTATTCTCGCCCAATCATGTTTAACTTCGGAATTCTGATGGGACCCGGTTCATAGGTATTGGTATAATTGCACCCATAAAATGTGATGGGTTTTCTGGTTGGCCATCACAACCTACCACTGCTTTTCTCCCTTATCAAGGCTTGAGACTGGCTATGCAATTACGAGAAATACATAAGCGGAGTGGTTAATTATTCCTTCATATAAGTGCATAATATCCTTAAATTCTTTATTTTTACTTATGTAGTTTGAAATGTAGGTTTTGTTTTAGGTGGAAGAAGTGGATGGTAACTTGGTATATCGTCGCCTTTCCATTGTTTATAATAGTAACACTTTACTTGGTAAGTAATAATGATAATATGAGTTCTCATGAAAATGACATGCCACAATATAAAAAAAATTATCATCATCATCGTCCAAAACTTAAAATCCAATAACTTGGGGTCGTCTAACCACAATATGAGCAAAGAAATAGAAAATTTGTATGACGTGACGGAGGCGCTAGCCAAGCTCAAGGTGCTAGCATAGCCTCGCCTTAGTGAGGTGCTCGAAGACTCATATGAGGTACGTTGGCCTCGCCTCACCTTAGAGCCTAGGCGAGCGCTTGGAGAGCTTTAATTAGTCGGTTTATGAACATTTTAAAACAAAATTCTTATAAACCAAACAGTGAACACAACAAGATTTTGGGCGAAGAAACATTGTAGAATTGGTCAAGATTCAAACCAAAGGAGTGAAGATCTGATAGGAAATACTGATGAATCAATGAGATCTAAGTCAGACAACAACTTACAAAGCCAAATATTAACAATTCCAAGTTCTCTAAGCATCAAAACATGAAGAAACAAGAAAAATGTTGGGATAAAAAAGCGTAGAGCTTAAACTGCTTCAGCAATATTTTTTCTTAGCTAATGGTTCCACGAGATCGGGAGAGAGAGAGAGAGGCACCGGCTGTTCCCTATGCCGGCTCACAACTCATCGGACCGGGGACGATATATAACTTTTTGTTCACGAAATTACAGTATTAGTCCCTGTA